>CAKNYM010044707.1:0-22157 GCA_932195095.1 Andricus curvator | reverse complement strand
GAAATACCATTCAACATCTTGGTATTGGAGAAACATATACATATCTTGGAATACCGCAAGCGGAAACCCAAAATGTGCGGGTGTTAAAAACGGTCCTTGGAAAAAGGTATCGCCAAATTCTCAGAAAAATTTGGGCTTCCGAATTATCTGGAAAGAATAAGATCCTGGCGACCAATATGCTGGCCGTTCCTATACTGATCCACACGTTTGGTGCAGTAAAATGGAACGTCGATGAGTTGAAGCAACTTGACCGAAGCACACACAAGATGATGACAATCCATCGAAGTCATCATCCTAGATCTTCCGTACCTCGAATATACCTCCCTCGAGATAAAGGGGGTAAAGTCTTGCTAAGCTTAGAGTGTCTTCATCGAAGAACGGTTCTGGCTACAGCCTGCTCAGTTCTAAATAGCACAGATTCCCTTATGCGACTCGTACATCAACATGATGTCGTCAATGCTGCGGTGTTTCTATACCGTGCCGCAGATAGGGCCGCAGAGGAGCTTGGCCTCCCATTTGATTCCAGTGACACTAGCATCACTAACACCTTTGGTGCTCAAAAGTCGTGTACAGGAAGCAAAACATACGCTTTTACTAAGAGAACATGCTGACAATCCCCTTCATGGTAAATTCTACGGCATCATACGTAGAGAAGGGCTCTCAATGGGTCTGTCCAACATGTTTCTCAAGTCTGCTGGATTGAAATCGGAGACTGAGGAATTTCTTTTTGTCTGTCAAGACGGCGTTATAGACACCTTAGTTTACCGCGAGCGCATAATGAATGTACCTGTAGGCGATACCAACTGCCGAGCGTGCAAGCAAGAGCCAGAAACACTTGGACATGTTCTCATTGGATGCTCAAATACATATAGAGACACAATACGGCTCTAAAAGTGTTGTATTACCATCTTAGGCACTTCTATGGTGTTGATCTGTTGCCTGTCTTGCCATACGCCCAGGGGGAACTCGAGTCCGTTGTGGAGAATGATGAATGTAAGATCTACTAGAATTTCTCATTCTCCACTACTCAACGTATCAGTGCTACGAAGCCTGATATTGTCCTCCAAGATCTGAAGTCCAAGATCCTTTACGTGATTAAATTCTCGGCACCAGCCGATGGTAATATCACGGCAAAGGAGGAAGAAAAACGGTTAAAATATCAAGCACTTCTTTTCGAGCTGAGCAGGCTGTACCAAGGCTACAAAGTCCGTCTTGTAGTTATCATAATCGGCTGTCTTGGAGGTATGAAATCTTCATTTCTTAGCCAATTCAACAAGATTCCGGCTTGCCAGCGTCAGGCTCATTCCATCGCGAACCGGAAGCAAAAGGCTGTTCTTCTGGGATCATTTCATCTGGCCCGTCAACACTGTTCCTCATAACATTCTACAAAGATTGGTAGCTCTAAAAAAGTATCCAGATGTGAAACCTTCATCTCCAACTGTCCTGTCTACCGCGTAAGGTAATCCGCGGCTAGAGACCTGACTCCAAGGAATAGTGTTGCACGATGTTATCTCGCGTAAATTTCCTGCTCTTGCTTACCTTCTTGGACAGAAGGAGCAGAAGCGGATGACGTACACGTTCCAGTTGCGTCGGGATTGGTTGCTTTAAGGAACCATGATCGTAGCTTCCGGAGCATACAACTTCTCACATAATAATAATTTATTTATTTAATTTATTTACAATTCAATTTTTCAACAAAACTATATGAGATACGAGAAAAATCTCAAAAGCAAAATTGTTACTCTATAAAATTGCTACAAATTTGTTGAAAACTATATTTTTTATGAGACGCATAGTTTTTGTCTTGATCATGAAACATGCCATTAAAATGAAAAATTCCACTTTCTGACAAAACTATACAAGATATGCAAAAAATTTTGGAAAATAACAAAATGTTCAATGACAAGAGTTTTACCAAAAATAGGTTTAAAAACTTCTTATAGACCATTTTTTCGTAAGATGGATAGCTTTCATTGTAATCGTCAAAGTATCCCATTAGAAATAAAAAATTAAACTTTATGGGAAAACGACGCAAGATACAATAAATTGTCAAACCAAAGTCTCGGTAATTATTTAAACTTTACATTTATAAAACTTAAAGTTGAAAAAATAATACTGAATGCAATAATCTAATTTGTTGAGCGATAAACATTATTATTTGAATAAATTAAGGTACAGATGTTATTATAACGTACATTCATCATAATACAATTAAAAATAATATAGAAAATTTCGCATTTTGGACAGACCTTATTCGAGCGCGAAGCACGAGATCTGACATACGCGCGCCCTACAGTCTAGGCGACCTAAGAAAAAAGGCTCATTTCGCCCAGAAAATGCTACCTGAACTTTGACTTCGGATTTTTGTAGTGTTAGCATGTAGAACAAAAGCCTATATACTTGTAAACAATCCATAAAGATTGGTTCATTTTTTCACTTGAAAACAAAAATAATAAAAACCGCGAGAACCTGATTTTTTGTATTAAAATATGCAATTATTCTTACAATAATCAAGCAACGTTTGTTATTAAAAAATGGACTATTTTGCAACGTAATTTCTACACGTTTTGCCAGAAGGATACCAACTAAAAGTAGGCGATTTTCATCTACAGGAGTTATGCTATCAAGTAAAACTTAGCTGAAAAACGAGTTTTCATCATTTAATATTGCATAAAAGTGGCTTCAAAAAGACGGTATGTTTTTTGCTCATAAAAAAATGAAACATCTCCGACAATTTTCACTTTTTCGAATTAAGATAAACTTCATTCAATAGGTGCTATTTTTCTTCACATTTAAAAAAATGTGATACATCGAGAGGGGGCGGAAATAATATATTTTTAAAAACAATTACTGCTACTGAATTTTAAAACATAGAAAGGTAAAATTTACATCAAATACAGACTAAGAGCCAAAATGAGTCTACCACTCGTCTGCACCTCGAGAAGTGGTGTTTTTCACACATTTAATTTGCTCACAATTTTTGTTTCACTTTCTAAATTTCGGAAAGAAAATACATATAGAAATAAGAAACTATAGAACTATAAACAATTTTTAAAACTATTTATGCCCATGGGCAGACTAATAAGCATAACAAATAAATTTTTATGTGGATGAGCGCATTTTATTAAAAGAAGATTTTTCATAGAAAATAATCTGATTTTTCAATTGTTTAAACAAAAATTGTTTGAACCATTTTTTTACATCTTTGAGGTAAGGAATAAGTAAATACGCCATTAGATTCTACGGAAAGAATTGCACAGAGTCCATGTACTGGACAATTTTTGTGTTCACTCAATTTTTTACATTCTCATTCATGAGAGTGTAATGTGATCGTCCAAAATCACAAAGTCAAAAAATTATAAAGTTTTCTCTTTTTCTGTCCATAGATCTGTATGTTTTTATGTATCTCTGTATGGCTGTATGTCTTTATGGCTGTATGTCTGTATGGTTACCTGAATGTTGTGGCCACGCTAACTTTTGAAGAAATGCACACATTAAACGTACAAAAACGAGCGCGGAACGCGAAAAAGAAAAAAAATACCCAACAAATGGACTTTACGTCATTTCTTCGTAGAATCCAATGGCATAATCAGTTTTGCCGTAACTTACAGATTTGAAAATATCATTTGAATAATTTTGGTTTAAATAATTGAAAAATCAGTTTACTTTTTATGTAGTCATCCGCATTTTTTAATTTTAAAATACTAATATCAAATATGAAATCAGTGACACAAAATACCTTTAACAAATGAATTTCAAAGAATCCGATGATGTTTGGCCTTTCACCGCCGAAATGTGATTTCTGTACAATTTCATTGGCAGATATTTGAAATTGTATTAATGTATCGTATCTAATTTGAAGCATTCACAATTGAAGAATTGAAAATTTTAAAGTTTTGAATTTGAATAATTATCAAATCCAAGCGATAAAAATTGGACAGTTTAAAATTAAAAAATAAATTTTATTTTTGAAAGGTAAAGCTTCTGAAATTCTAGAATTTCCAATTGTTATTACATTTATAAAATTATTATTTTAAATTAAACTTGATTAGATAAATTCGTGTAAAATCTAAAAATAAATTTACCATCATTTTCTTGGTTAAAAATGTTGAATTATAAATCCTTGACATTGAATTATTAAAAAAAACATCAAAATAAAGCAATTCTGAAGGCAAACATTAAAAATAAAAACGCCTCTATTTAATTACCAAGTATTGTGATATTAAAACTTTTTTTTACTCAAATTCATTACAATTTCAATTATTTTGATTAAATTGACATTGTTTAAGAATTAAAAATTTTAAGATTGTAATTACTGTTTTAAATGTTCAAATATTTCAATTTTACTTGCAAAATTAAAATTTGTGAAACGGAAAAATTAAAAATTCAGAGTGAAATTGAAAACTTAGAACTCTAAAATTCAAACTATTCAAAATTAAAAAAAATGTATTCCACTACTGAGTTATCAATTTCAGATGGTTTAATTTGTATTTATCTTCTTCTTGTATTCGCTACAATTCGCAGAAGGTATAAACGAATCGGTGCGATCAATGTTTGATTTTTGTAAATCCGGCATAGAGTTTTCTATGCAACTAATTATAGTGCCTCTAACGTTTTAGGCACAAGATATTCAAAAACATCATCTCTAAAAACCATTTTATGTAAGCTTGAATCTAAAAAAAATATATATATTGAAGATGATGTTTTGATAAACTTCTGTTCTAAAGAAAATCACTCAAAACATAATCTTCAAAATACGTCAAAGAATATGACCATGCACCTAAAAGGTTAAAAAAAATAGAAGTATTTTTTTGCCACTCCGGTTTGAAATATACAATTATGAGGCTACTTCGACACAGGTATCGAATGAGTGGTCCTGTTTTCTAATAAATAATAAAATTGGGGTGTTTAGTCCTTTACATTGGTGCCAGATTCCGGGTCTGGTAAGGCCGGCGCTACATGCACAAAATATTTGTCGCTTATACAGTATCCGTATATCGATGGTAGACACCTGGGTGTGGTAGCTTGAAGTAAAAACGTATATAAATATACGATGGCCGCCTTTTCAATCCCAGCTGAAACTTTGTCAGTATGTAGAATAAGGCATTATATCCCAGAATACACGGAAAAACGTTGTCAGGCCCGGGCTCGTATAAGCGGTTTAACGTGCACGTATATATATAATTTGAAAAAAAAGTTAAACAACCACCGCAGGGTCCCACTAAGAGCAACTGCCATCCGACAAAATGTCAATAGCCCCCAGTAGCACCGCGGTAAATCACACCTATGGCCACGTCTCACAACCGTGAGATGGGTGGTCATAGGCAACGACAAAATCACAACGACAGGCCGGCGAAACCCTCGTGTGTCTTGAGGACACGAAGCGACCCAAGGATGACAGCTTTCTGCATCCATCTCGCAAGTGCCTTGGCATATTTTTGGCACGCGGGTATTGCTTTAAGGTTACGAACCAGTGATAGTTTCGCACCTCCGAGAGCACCTATCACAAGGACAATTACTTGTACCGAATATTTTGGGTACAGTCGTTGTAGCTCTCTTTTAAGGTCTTGATACCTCTCCTCTTTTTCTTTCTCCTTTGCAGTGATGTTGTATTCGGACGGAGCCGAGAATTCGATCACGAATATAGTTCGTTTCTCGAAGTCTTGGAGAACAATGTCAGGCCTCGAGTGCGCAACGGAGACTGCTGCCCGAAAATCGTAGTTCCAGAAAATTTGGTACTTCTCGTTTCGGACAATCGACTCTATCTCTTTTGGAGCGTTCGGCAGGGCAGGGTCGCGGCCAACAGCGTAAGAGCGACAAAGATGGTAATAAAGCACTCTTAGGGCCGCATTATGTCTATAGATATACGTCGTTCCCGCGTGGGTCGGACACCCTGATAGTATGTGTTCTAGGTACTCAGCGTGTGCATGACACGCTCTGCACCTATCACTGGGAACTTCTTGACATAAAATGCGCTCACGGTATGCTAAGGTGGAAATGACATCGTCCTGGCATGCGAAAATAAAACCCTCTGTACCTGAATTAAGCCCTGATGATTTGAGGAAAGCAAAAGTTTGCTCCTTCGACAAGGACTGTTTTTCTACATTTCTGTGAAAGTTTCCGTGCATTTTCTTGTCGAGTAGCTCTTGGTGAACGTTTGCAACCTCTGCTTTCTTCACTTTGGTTTTTAGAAGTGAAGCATCTAGATGAAGTAATGCACTTTCCTCACTTCTGATGTTAAAATTCAGGCCAAGGGTCTCGGCCGCTTGCTCCGCGGCTTTGTAAACGAACGCTCCTTCGCCAATCATCTCGTGGTTCCTGACCATCTTTAGGAGAGGATCTCTGCCATTCGCAACGATGTAAGCTGTACTTAGAACAATCCGGTTATGAAGACACTGGAGATTCAGAAGTCCGCGTCCACCTTGACGGCGTGAAATATATAATCGCGGAACTGACGAATTGATATGCAAGCTTTTATGCATATGCATGACCTTACGTGTAATGACATCAAGGGCCTTAAGCTCGTTCTTCGTCCATTGAACTACCCCAAACGAGTAGAGTAGAACCGGGACGGCAAGCATGTTAGTCGCAGATACTTTGTTCAACGCCGACAGATTGGAAGACCAAATCTGTCGAAGAAGATGCTTGTATCTGCTTCGGAGAGACTCCTTCACTGATGTTACGTCCTGAATGCCGTTTTGAGGCACGCCCAGGTATGTATAGGTCTCTCCAGTATTAAGATGTCTAATAACACTTATATCCACAAGCTTAGGGTCCTTGGGAACGCCAGTAATCTTTCCTTTCTTCAGATTAATTTTGGCACACTTGTCCAAACCAAAGTCCATCCCAATCTCTCATGTGTAATTCTTGACGATATTTATAGTAGTTTGAAGTTTGCTTTGACCAGAAGCATAGATCTTCAGGCCATCCATATAAAATACACGAGTGACCTTATGCTCGCGCTGATTAGTGTCGCCACAGAGCTATCCAGAAGAATTTCGTAGTGCAAGAGATAGAGGCAGAAGTGTGATGCAAAAAAGCAAAGGGCTCATGGTATCACCTTGAAAGACGCCCCTCTGGAAGGTGACGTTGTTCGTTGTCACACGATAATTTCTAGATGAGATAGTAAATCTAGTTTTCGAAAGAGGCATCAATCTCTCTATGCATCTCACTATGTGTGGATGTACCTTCAAGCTTTCCAACAGACAGATAATAAGTCTATGAGAGGTTGAATCGAAAGCTTTCCGGTAGTCAATCCAGGCCATTGACAGGACGCGCTGATGGGCTGCAGCGTCTTTACAGACACACCTGTCAATCAGCAGATTCTCTCGACAGCCTGCTACACCTTTTTTCGAGCCACGTTGTTCGTACATCTCTCGCCATACAGGCTCAATTCGTCGAACAATCCTGTTGTTGAGGACAGCTGTAAAGATCTTATACAGCGTGTTCAAACAAGTTATTGGCCTGTAATGCTCTGGGTTGGATAAGTTGCCTTTTTTGGAAGGAGTATAGTGCGTCCTAACACCAGCCACTGCGGAATGGGCGTCTCCGACTTTAAATATGAGGTGAATATGCGGGCCAAATGTTGGTGTGTAAAAGTAAACTTCTTCCACCAAAAGTTCTTGATACAATCTGCTCCAGCAGCGGAAAAGTTCTTCGTGCCTCTAAGTGCTTTTTTCACCTCTTCGGCAGTGATTGATGGACATTCCTCCTCAGATTTTATGAGGTTGTCGCAAAACTCCTTGAAGCGGATGATATTTTCAGTATCTTCTTTCAACTCTAGTGTTTTCGGGATCTTGTACACCTCTCTCCAAAAAGTATCTACCTCCTTGGGCTTGGGTGGATTTTTTACAGAAACAGGTAGATCGCTGAAGAGGCGCGATGGGTCTGCGAGAAACTGTTGATTCTCCCTGATCCATCTCTCCCTCTTCTGTATTCTCCTTCTTGCGTCAGATAACAGCCGTATTTTGTCAACAATATGCTGCTTGATTGTCAGTAGCTTTGACTTGTTTAGTGTGTGATTCAAGATCCTTAGTTCTTGGGCGAACTTTCGAACCTTTTCCGTAAACGGTCTACCAGATGTTATGTAGTCAATCACACATTAAACACGGGACGCATTCTGTCTTGCCCATCCAATCTTCTTGTTCAGTTGATGCAAGCGTCTTTTGTTCTTTTGATCCATCGTTGGTTTCAGCCTTCGATTTGAATCAGCTAAAGTTCTCGCAGCACCATAAACTGAGCAATTGATGGTCCAGAGGTCGGACTCTTGCGAGATATCTCCACGAAGGAAGGCATCCATTTCAGCCAGATCTTGGGGCTTAGGAGGAACTTGCATGTTAATGTTCCTTCTAGTAATGAAATTGCGATCATCTCTCAGAAGGTGCCTGCTTTCTGCGGTTGGTCTCAATGTCGCTTCCTCATCTTCGTCTGTAGCTTCATAAAGCAGCGGTTGGGGAAGCGCTCCGCGTACATATCCATTTTTCCGGAGGTAGTCGGCTTGATTTCGCAAAGACTGATGCGAAACGTGCTGAAGCTCTGGGTGTTTCTGGCACCACAGAGTGTGCATACGCGCCATAAAGCCTCCGCGAACAGGGATAATGCTGGCATCGTAGCAGTCTAGCACGTCATCCCTGAGTCGATCCGTCCACTGAATGTGGGCGTTTCGCCGGTTCGTCGTCGTGTTTCCATCTAAATTATTTTCAGCACCCCGAACTCTAGGCTGATCGGCATTGTTTGCCGACCCATTGTCGGGTGCTCTGCGCGTTGGATTGTCTTGAACCGCATCTACAACATTTTGGTGTTTTGGTGGTTTCATTGTTGTTCCCACGAGCAGCTAGGGAAAGGGTTAGTCCGTCCTTGTAGAGCCCCGCGTTCAAGGATAAGGCTGCATACTCTGAGAGGTCGCCCGGTATCCCAGAGTCACCGTTTGAGACACCTAACCCAGGTGCCATTCAGCTTTCGGCACGGTTGTTACACCTCCGCTTAGGAGTTATTCCTTCGGGACCATCCCTGGACAATTGTTCGCGACTGCTTATTAATTATTGTAACCATATTCAGCAGAAACCCTTGGTACAGGAACCCTCTATCCGCAACCCGAGGACGCGTTCGGTGGCTTTGTCATAGGCCCTTCGGTTCTATTCCAAAGGAATCGAAACCGAATACCGAAGAGAGTGAAGAAAATTATTAATTCTTTAAAAATTATTAAAATTATCAAATCCTTAAAGAAAATTATTATATAAAAAAAAGGTAAAGAATGGTTATTATTTATACTTGGTGGATTGTTTTATACAAATATATATATATATATATATATATATATCTTTTCATTCTCCTTGGCTGTGATGTTTTTGTCAGCTGGTGCCGAAAATTCGATAACGAACATGGTTCGTTTCTCGAAGTCAAGGTGAACTATGTCAGGCCTCGAGTGCGCAACAGAAACAATTATCGAGAAAATGAAGTTCCAGTATATGCGGCACTTCTCATTTTCGACAATTGACTCTATTTCCCTGTGAGCGTTTAACGACAACTAGATAGTATGTGTCCTAGATGCTCAGGGTGTGCATGACACATTCTGCAGCTATCATCGGGAATGTCTTGTCTCAAAAAATGACGAAGGTACGCTGAAGTGGAAATGATACCGTTTCGAAACGCCAAAATGAAACCCTCCGCGCCCGACTTCAATCCGGGTGATTTAAGGAAAGCAAACGTTAGTTCATACGACATCGACTAATCCTTCACATTTCTGTGGCAGATGCCGTGCATGCTATTATCGAGGAGCTGTTCGTGGAAGTTTTCTTCCTGTGCTTTCTTAATCCGGGCCTTCAGGAGTGAGTACTCGAGATGGCTAAGATTTGATGCATTTCGCTGACCCCTGACATTGAAATCAAGGCCAAGTGTGTTAGCAGCCTCCTCCGCTGCTTTGTATAGAAACGCTCCTTTGCCCACTTCTTCGTGCTTCCTGACCATTTTAAGAAGAGGGTCTCGTCCATTTGCGACCATATGAAGTGTACCCAGAATAAATGTAAAGTTGCGGAACAGAAGACTTAAGGTGCATACTTTTGTTCATATGCATCACCTTTCGTGAACCGATATTGAGGGATCTGAGCTCGTCCTTCATCCATGGAACCACTCCAAATGAATAGAGTACTATCGGGACAGCAAGTATCTGCAAGTATCTGTATCTGCTTCGGAGAGTATCCTTTATAGATGCTACCTGCTTAATGCGGCTCTGTGGCACGCCCACGTATGTATAGGTCTCTCCAGCGCCAAGGTGTCGTATAGCGCTTCTGTCGACAAGCTCAGGGTCTTCAGGGTTGCCATTAAGTTTTCCGCGCTTAAAATAAACTTTGGCACATTTTTCTAACTCAAACTCCATTCTAGTCTCTTGAGTGTATTCTTTGACAATCTCTAGAGCTAGATTTAGTTGATCTTTATTTTTAGCATAGATCTGAAGATTATCCATGTAAAATACATGAGGGACCTTATGCTTTCGACTTCCAGGTTTGTCGCAGAAGTACCTTTCGGAATAGCGAAGTGCGAGAGATAGTGGCAATAATGTGCTCGAAGCAAGGTGAAGTTACCGTGGTAGGAGATATTGCTTTTCGGGGTCGCACGCATACTTAAAACTAGCTGTTCGCCTACATGGAATTCCAATGCCTTGTAATACCAAAAATACGTACCGGATATATATATATATATATGTGTATATTTTTTTAAAATGTTTAAACAACCGCCGCTGGGTCTCTCTGGGAGCAACTGCTCTCTAAAAATGACACCGGCTCCCAGTAGAACCACGGTAAATCACACCTATGGCCACGTATGACTACCGTGAGATGGGTGGCCAGGGGGCAGAATGAAATCACAATGATAGACCGGCGAACCCCTTGTGTGTCTTGAGGACACGAAGTGACTCAAAGATGACCTGCATCCATTTCACAAGGGCCTTGGCATATTTTTCGCACGCGGTTATGGCTTTAAGGTTACGAACCAGTGATAGTTTCACACCCCCGAGAGCACCGATCACAAGGACAATTACTTCAACCGAATATTTTCGGTACAGTCGTTGCAGCTCTCCTCCTTTTCCTTCTCCTTGGCAGTTATGTTGTAGTCAGCCGGAAACGAGAATTCGATCACGAAGATAGTTCGTTTCTCGAAGTCTTGGAGAACGATGTCAGGCCTAGAGTGCCATTCAGCTTTCGGCACGGTTGTTACGCCTCCGCTTAGGAGTTATTCCTTCGGGACCATCCCTGGACAATTGTTCGCGACTGCTTATTAATTATTGTAACCATATTCAGCAAAAACCCTTGGTACGGGGACCCTCTATCTGCAACCCGCGGACGCGTCCTGTGGCTTTGTCATAGGCCCTTCGGTTCGATACCGAAAGAATCAAAACCGTAACGAATAGATAGAAAATAGATGTGAATTTCGCTATTTATCACTTTTTATAGAAAAAAAAAACTAAAAAGTGGTATCCAATAAAGCTTTCTCTTTATTTTACGAACCATCAGGACCTCTGAATCTTTCAAATAAGACATAAAACATATCTGTAATCCTTACAGCAGAATCGGTATGTCCATAACCAAAAACTGCAAAGTTAATTTATCAATTTTTGAAAGAAAATAAAACCTAAAAAGTGATATCGGATAGAACTGCCCCCTACCCTTTTTAGCATCAGAACCTCTTGAGTTTTCAAATAAGGAGATAAACTGGACTTCGCAAGCTTTCAAATAAACCATGAAACATTCCTATAATCCTAGGAGGAAAGCTACAATATTCATTACAAAAAACACCCTGAAGCTCTGATTAGTACTCACGAAGTAGCATAAAAAGCTCTGACTTTAATTTAAGGATGTCCCCATTTTCCAAGCTTTCTTCTCTCTGTGTCTCGTACGTAATTCAAGTTAACGGATACTAACCCGCAAGAGGTGCTAGTGTACGTTATCTCGAAATCTCGGGATAAAAGCTTGGAAATGTGGGCAGAATTTTCCAAAACGGGAAATAGAGTCCGTGTTCCTTATGTGACTTGTGCTAATTACCCCGTCACAATATATGGCATATTAGTTACATCATATCATGTAAATATATTGCTCATAAATGCGAAAAAATTTAATTTCCTTTTCTTATAAAAGATAACTTAATAAAAATTTAATTGAATTATTTTATTTATTAATTATTTGCGCAGGGAATCAAATACCCCATCATAATACATGACATATTAGTTACATCATATTATATAAATATATTGTTTATAAATGCGAGAAAATTTAATTTTCTTTTCTTATAAAAGACCACTTTTCTTGTATTTTTTAAATGCGAGTTAAGTTCACAATTTACATGATATGTTTTCATTGCAGTGCGGACATTTTCCATGAATTTGATCGAATACAGGCTGATTTCCATTAGTCTCCAGCCACTGAAACACATTTTTTTTCTCGATTAGTTAACGAAGAATAAACCAAATTTAAACGTATGTGGGGGAGAAGATGATAAGCTGGCGCTGAGGTTAAGTTGGCGTACCCTTATTTACAAAAAAACTATAACAGTAAGGCACACGAAAATACTTATTTTGTCAGAATTCTTGCATAGTATATAATTGATAAAAAAATCCACTACCAGTCGATTTTTCAAAACAGTTTTATTACAAGTTTATCTATAGGATTTTCTTCCGTAAATTACGGTTAATTTCAGACCAATTGAATTAATTTAATGAATAAATCACTATTTACATTAGCCTGACTTTTCCACAACTTTTGTAATATTTGATATTGAAGCTGATAATAAGGGAAAAGATTTCCGTCAAATAAATTAGCCTTTTAAGCGAAAAGTATTTAATTAATGGACAATCCGTGGGCGGCTGATTTGACGTAGACGTTAAATCGCAGGCGATTTTGTACAAAACATTGGAAAAACAGTGCAAATCGCATCTCAGATTATATTTATGCTGGTTTGAGTTGTTTATTACCGCCATGTATGTATTACCTGTAAACTGACTTGAAATTAAAATAACTTATTGCAATTCCTTATTGCCCTTCTAGTGCTTAGGCTATGAAACCCATTGTGCCACACTCGGGTTCATTCTTAAGGTAATACACTGAATCTGGGCGTCTTCATCGAGTTAGTTCTCGGTGCATTCGTTGTTTCCAACGTTCTGCAAATACATCTCTCGGTTGCCAGGGGTACTCCATGGCATAGTGAATGACGCGGACCTCTTTGCAGAGGAAAGTGAGCCTCATACACTGTGCCATCCGGCAGCCTCTCTAGCCAGGCTAGGATGGACGGAGAGGTCCTTCTGAGGTCATCAGTTAGATACCGATATTAAACGCATTTTCCTGGTGTGTTATGTAAGTGTATGTGTGTTTTCATTACTAGAAATCAACCAGCGACCACCGAGCGAAGGACCCCTCGACATGTAGCCCCTTCGCAAGGAGGTCGCTAACTCTTTTCCGAGTCTCTTAAAGTCAACTAGTGACTGCCAAGCTTAGACCCCTCGACCCCTGGGAAGTCACTAGCCTCTTTCAAGGGGACCCACAGTTTAACGTGTGTTCTGATCCACTAAGCCCCGCTGGAAGTACATAGAAAAATGTCCATTGGTACAGGCACATTTATCAAACCCCAGGCTTCCTGCTCGGGAGCCTGAAGCGCTATCGCCTGAGGCACTGGGGCTCTTTGTTATTAATATATTGCAATATCGAACAATAATAGTGGTGCGCCAAATCACCCGAAGTATCGAGTAACTTGACGCCGGTGCGCTACTTTAGAAAACCTAGGATTCAATATAGCCAAGATATCAGACTACCTGAAGCAAATTTTTCTATTATTTGCGGTTGTATATTTTACTTCTAAATTCACTTTTTCTGGTAGGTGCGCCAACGTACCCTCCTCTCCCCTAACATGTTGTAGTCAATAAGGTCTAGATTTAGCAGGTACATTACCTTTTGTAAACAGCTTAAGTGATAGTGTTTATTACATTTCCCATTATTACAGAGTATAGTTGGAAACTGGCCATCATCTGATTCTTTGAGGAAGCAAATGCAACACTCTTCGTCGGCTAATAAGCCTTCCTTCGCTTCTATATTTCTGATTACTGGCTCTTGAGGATATTGATTTATATCAAGTAACACAGACAGGTTTTGTAGCAAAGTACGATCAGAATTCCATTTCTAAAAAAAAATATGAATTAATCTTGTTGCTAAAAAATTCCAAAGAATTACTGCAGGTCACCGAAAATGTTCCAACTGTAAAAAAGTCAAAATTGTGCGTCTTTTAAGAAAATCGGATTAAAAACAGGCTTGTGAGAAAAGCAAACATATTTTCCGTTTTTGAGAAATTTTCGATTGTTAACTTCCACTCTCTGCAAGCTTCAGGAAAATGAATAAAAAAATATACAACTTCAAGTCAAGAAATAATAAAACTCACCAAGAAGGTACAGAAGATAATAAGTTTTGAAAAACTCATTGACAGAGGTTGTGTTACTTGGGTAATGTGCAATTTATGAAAGTCAAAAAGGTCTTCAAGTTATGAAATTTTCCTATTTCTAAGTTTTTAGGAATCATTTTCGCTGGATTCGAAAGGAATTAATAAGATTACTGCAACGGTAAAAATAAATTAAAAATAAATAAATATAATTGTTGTTTGAAGAAAAAAATAAATTATTAGGTGAACATATTTTTTAATTCGATCCAGAAAGAACTTAGAAATATTCGGAAAGAGTAAAGCAGCGAGGCATTCGGAACAAGTCAAATAGCGGGAGGTTCGGAAATATTCGGAAAAAACTCGGAAATCTTCGGTGAGTGGGACATTTCTACGTTCAGGAAGAACTTGGAAGCAAAGTTCACATACGTTTCGGAATGACTCGGAATCAATAGTCTTTCCGAATTCTATCTAAACTGGTGAATCAATCAGTGAAATAAGCTTCACTGTTTTAATCAGTGACAGTTTTTTGTGATGCAACCTCCTCAGTAACTACAATCATAAAATCAAAAATTGATTTGAAGCTTAATATTTTAAATCAAATCAATCATGGAAACAGATAGAGTTTATAATTGTAACTCCTTTGTATTAGAAGATGAATTGAAAACATAAAATAATCATGTAGGTACCTAACCTGAGTTGGAAATTAATCGAAATGTAAAATGACACTGCAATTGCATCGTTCACAGAAAATGACAAATCGCGACCTTAAAACCATTGGGTGCACTCTTCGATTTTGTCAAATTTACAGGAGAGGCTCTTCAAAATTGGGTAGTTTGTGCATAATAGTATATTGTGTATCGAGGGCGTAAAGAAGGCTATTGTGACAAGTGTGAACTTGCCGCCCGAGCGAAGCGAGGTCGGCAGTCGCACGAGGCAAAATAGCCGTACGCCCTTGATCCACACCATACTTTTTGTCCTACGCTTCTTGAAAACAAGCATGTTAAGCAGATAGAGGATATTTGGTGTACTTGACAATTTTAGATTATAAGTGAAAGAAATAAATAGCGTACTTTGCAGAAGGGAGACTGTGGTGTGCAACGATACAATTTTTTTTAAGATAAAGGTAATTTCCTTTATATTCTCACTTGCCTGATGCAGTGTATGTGTAGCGGGCGTAAAGTTTTATGTAGCTGACGTAAAGTGTTATTTAGCGAGCGTAAAGTTTCATGTTAGCCCGGCGGCGGAGTGCGCATGTGCGAACGTCACTGGGCTGGAAGCGGCCACATTACGCCTGCCTCACGTGCATGCAATGGCGCTTTTTCAAGGTGGGTCGGACAAAAAGACATTTACTGATAATAAGAAACAAATTTGTTTACCAGTTTCCAGAAAGAATATTTAAAACACTGATACAAGACTTAACTTAGGGAATTTCGTAGCACAAAAGTATGGTTTCCTCTTCAATTGTCAAATAAGAAAAACTAAATTAAAATGTTTAAAATGTCGCCATACCTTCTAATCTTTTATCATTTTGACGTTGGAAGGTGTCTTGAATTTTGTGCGGATTTTCATCTTTTTTTACTTCCTAGATAGTAGTCTAGCAACGGGGAACTAGATAGCACCTTGCGTTTCTAAAAAAATTTCATTTGCTTATTTTCCTTTATAAATTTTACCTATCTAGATACTGTTTTTTTTACAATAATATTAAAATTACGCGAAGAGATTGCACTAAAGTACCTTTTGGTACAATCAACTCACTTTTTTCAACAAAAAAGTGAGATAGCACCCTATGGTTATAGGATCACGGAATATTGACCAAATTCTTCGATAGTACACTTAGAAACAATTGCACATAAATTCAATTGATATATTATTCTGTAACCGTTCACTTACACACTAAATAATCATTATCGAGCCAGATCATGCGACTTGTCATTTGCTGTCACGAAGAGCGACTCGCAGCACCAACCTTGTGGCGAGGTATAGCCCGCACTGTTCACTTAGACAACCAGTGATATTAGAATCACTGAAAAATCCGCGATTTTGATGACACTGATTTTACAGTGAAAATAAAAACGTAACTGTTTTATCAGGTAAAAACGTTAACTACTGATTGAAATATTAAAATTTGACTGTTTCGAATTTAGAAAGTATTGCCAATGAGATAGAAAACGATAGAGATAGATAGGCAAGAGATAAAGATGGATAAACAAGTGATAGAAAGATATAACAGTGGATATACGAGGCATAGGCTAAAACTTTCCTTATTGTTGAATTTTTTGTAGGAACAGTTTTTGATAGTGAATATAAACATAAAATTAGACATTAAAAAAAAAATTAGTGATCAAGTTAGAACTTTCTTAAAATTTTAAAAGAAAAACAGTTTTTTAGAGTATGGTAACTTCACATTTTTTTGAAAAATTTTAAACATGCCGTGCTTGAAATTTCTTTAGCTTAAATCGAAGGATCATGCCATTCTTTTGTTATCATACAACAAATTTTTTTTCGTGGTTTGCAAGATTTAAAAATTGCTAAAAAAAAAACAAATTCACAAGTTTAAAAACAGACAAAAATTACTTTTTTCTTAACTACAAAATAATGGCATGTTTCGTCGATCACAGACGAAGACATTTCAAGCACGAAATGTTTAAATTTTTGCATAAAAATGTGCAGTTAACGAAATCCAAGAAACTCGTTTTTTTGCACACTCAAAAAAATTCCAACTTCCAAACAAAGTTGGTTTTTATTTGCTAATTGTGTACCATTACTCACTACCAAAAACTGTACATACAAAAAAATCAACATAATTTTTTGGCTCATACAAAATTTTTTTTAATTTGTCAAAATTTGAATTTTGAAATCCATACACAAAACAGAAAATATTATCCGATTTCGGCAAGGAACACGCCTAATTATATTGTCAGGAGGGAGAAAGGGAGAACGAGTGTAGGGATTCTAGCGGGGAGTCGGGCGTGTAAATATGAGGAGAAATT
This sequence comes from Andricus curvator, assembly GCA_932195095.1. Classification (NCBI taxonomy): domain Eukaryota; kingdom Metazoa; phylum Arthropoda; class Insecta; order Hymenoptera; family Cynipidae; genus Andricus; species Andricus curvator. Next base: position 4,755 of record CAKNYM010044707.1, on the reverse strand, counting down.
TTTAGAAGAGGGGGGAAGTAAGCTGGTTAGAGAGTGTTGGTGGGAGAAGGAGAAGAGGAGAGGGGGTGGGAAGATGGAGGTTGAAAGAGAAAGGTATTTTAGAACGAATGGACTGCAGATGGATGAAGTGAGAAGGATGCATGAGGAAAGAAGGAAGGTATATGAGATGGTTAAGAAAAACGGCATGGAGAGAGAGAAGACAGCAGGGGAAGAGAGAATAAGAGAGACAAGGTTTAATGGGAACTATGTGTGGATTATGCCAAGGGCGAGAGCGCAATATTTGTGTGAGAAAGGAGAGAAAGGAAGTCAGGTGCTTATAGCGAGGATGAGATGTGGGTGCATGGAGGGTTTTAATAGGTTCTGGCTCGCTAGGGAAAAGAGGATGTGTGAACTATGTGGGAAGGGGGAGGCAAGAGTGGAGCCCTGGTTCGAGGAGTGCGTAGAGGTGGAAAGGAGTGGGATAAGCATGGAGGTATTGATGCATGAAAGGGGGGAAAAAAGGGCAGTAGCATGGGTGAAGGGAGTCTTGGGTAAGATGGAGAAGAAGAGAAGGAAGGAGGAAGAGGAATGGAGAAGGAAAGATTGTAAATAGAGGAGGAAGTAAATATAAGTAAATGTAAATATTGTAAATAGTAGATAAGTATTAGGTATAAGCCGCGGAGGCAGAGTTTGGTAATGCGAGGCAAAGCGAGAAAGTAGGGACATGCGAGCGAGGCGAGGCGAAGCGAGGAAGGCAAGACGATAAGAGCGTGCGGCGTTAGAGATAAGGTGTGGAAGGATGTTAGTTTTAAGAAAATTCTGTAAAAAAAATGGCAGTGTAATTCCAAGCAAGTCAATTTTTTAAGGCCAGCAGGCTGAAGAATAAACGTTTATCGATCTATCTACATAACCTTGACAAATCTTATAATCCAAGTCCAATTAACCCGTTATACCTAATATATTGAATCTCATAATCTCTTAACTCCATAACCATTCGACACCTTCAGCCCTTGACCCCATAACCTCTTTACCCTTCATCCTAAAATTCCAATAACCACATAACCTTAAAAACTAGAAATAATGAATAACAAAGGACAGGTAGGTAGAATTTGAGACATTCTCTTTTCTTGGACTATAACGGGCTAATTGGGATTGGATTATAATATTTTTTTAAGGATATGTCAAAAACCAGACATGATGGGGTGAAATGGGACTTAAAAATTCGGTTTCAGCTACCCCAAAAACATATAGTAAAAATGGCCTGACCCCCAGACATGAAAAAACCTTTTTGTGTGGCTGTGTTATTTATCTAGTTTACGGCGTTGTACATCATATACTTATTTAAAACTTGTCATACCTGTGCTATGTCAGAAACTTGTTTGTGATATTGCGATATAGTAGATTCACTTCCAACAAACTGTATATTAGGAACTCCTACTGGAAAGTGAGGATCGACTGTTACCAGAACAGATAACGACTGTGTAAGATATATTCTTCGATAAAGGTGATACGGTTTCGGATTACCTGGATCTATTACCCAACAATGCCTGAAATTAATTTTATTACTTTATGAAAATTCAGAGTGGAAATTGAATTTGAAATTTAATATACAATGTGTAAAATTTCACGCTGAAATTTAATATGACAAAATCGATGCTATACATATATCCAAACAAGGTGCTATATCCAAACAAGGTGCCTAAACATAAATAATTTGACCTACATAGTGAGAATATGTACAGTAGTTTTCATGAATCGTTTTTTGAACAAAGCAAAAGATACATCTATATATTCACAATGTTTTCTTCATATACGCAACGAGGCATATATGAAGACAATTGTGAAGAAAGGTCGTTTTCTTGACGGACTTGTGAAACACCTTTTCTATAAAGAATTTTAACCTGCATATCTGATCAAAAGTAAAACTCTTCTTCTAAAATTCTCTACCTGCAGTAGACTGATCGAGTTATACTTGAGTATTGAGGGTTTAAAATAATCATGAAACAGCGTAAATGATATAGAACCTACATATCCATTTCCTTAAGCTGTTTCCAAATTACATCAAACTCATTCACTTGTTTTGTAAGCAAATAACCGACTTGACTCAAGAGTAATCGATGATGGTTTCTTGAAATACTTGGAACTTCAGAATATACAATTTTCCATAATTTTCCTTGATCCTTCTGAACAACAGTTGAAACACCGTTTGTTATCAACTTAATGGTATTCAAGTTGTAACCAGATAATAGCTGTATTTCCTGAAATCAATAATTTTGAAAATATGGTATTGACGTGTATGAAATTATAATTTTATATAAATTAAAAGATCCAAGCATTGAAAACGTGATATCTGACTTCGAGAATAACCCTGATATGATAGATTTATCATTAAAGTAAAATTAACGATTTTGCCTAACCGAATACTTCAGTAGTAAATCCGTAAGATCATGAAGCCTGTTTGATATAGTTTTGTAAGTAATAGATACATGATCGGACGTTCTGATATCACGATACACTGCATGTTCCTGTAAAAAATTATAGAATGATTAATTATTTACAGTGTAAAAAATACAGAGTAAACATTTGATTGGATCCAAGCAGTTTTTACAGTTTCGGATCTGCGTTGGAAATTAATCTATAAGGCTCGTAAATCTATAAATACTTTTGTGTGCTCTTGTAGAGTCTTTGTCATATTCATTCCCACACAAGTCTTTTTTTTAACGCTATTGGAGCGGGGTGAAAATTTTTTTTTCTTTATACCTCGGTCGAAAGTACGCACCTTTTGCACCTATTTTAGGGCAGAAAGTTAAAGATTTGTGCATCGGTAATGCCGCACATACGCCCTCTGTAATACCGGGAGCAAAAATTTTTTTGATTTGCTCCGATACGCGAAGCTGCTCTTATTACCCCGACTGTCATCAATCATTTGTTATTAAGTGTGTTTTGTTTACGCTGCTCATTTATAATTTATAGTACTGAGATATCGTTTGAAAGTGACGAGTCTAAAATTTATTATTGAATTTAAAAAAAAGTTGTTTGTTTAATGTAATTTTTTTATTTTTTATTTGATGCCTGCGCCCCCGACCAGCAGCACTCGCTTCGCTCGTGCCGCAAATGTCGGGGGCAGGCATCATTTTTTTCGATACAATACATTTTAATTTAATATTTTTCCTTCGTACTTTCGACCGGCTATAAAGAAAAATAGTATACACTACACGGGCAGAAGTGGGTATTTATGTAGCACGAGCCAAAAAAATCTTTTTCCGCAAAAAAAAAAGAAAATATCTGTTAAAATGCGAGAGCGGAAAAAGGTAGAAATAAGGGGATGCGAAGCGATGTATTAGAGCTACACTGTGTCGACTGTTTGCAACAGCTTACTGCTGATATCTCGCGGCGAATGTGAGATGGCAATGGTTGCCAGCCGTTAGAGCTGACATAGGATTGTTTATTATCTGCCGATACATCTAGGGTGTGCTCATATAACGCGTCCATCCAGTTTTTATGTGCAAAATAGGAAATATGGTGAAAATAAAAGAGTGGCCTCGCCGCAAATGCAATTGCCGTATCGATTATGCGCCAAAGAATCACTTACGAATAGAACAGGGAAGCCGACCTTACTAAAACAAAGGTCATGAATCGTCACAAATGGTCAGAAGTTCTGACGATTTCTGAACGTTCTGACCATTCCTGACTATTTTTGAAGATATGCTAATACACATCATATCAGGTAGCTTATCGGCTAGGACCGCAGGTAGGCTAACCCAAAAGGACTAAAAATTAAAAATAGATTTTTTTCAATATTGCATATACAGATTCAAAAGTTAGAAATTCAGAATCTACGGGTTTCGACTATTTCAGATATCTAAATATTTCCTACAAAATTTAAAATTAGGATAAATATAATGTACCTTGTAAAAAGAAAGAGATACGTCAAAACGGACGAAATTTTCAGATTCAACTTCATAGTCATTTAGTATATAAATATTTATAACTAAATATAAGTTAAAAGAGAATATGCATAAATAAATATAAATAAATAAAAAATATAGATAACCTTGGAAATATAAAAGGGATTAGATTTATGGCATTCTATTTTTGGACCCCTAATAAAAGGATTATCCTTCGAACCCAAGCTCTGACGATTTCTGAACATTTTCTCATGAGTTCTGACTTTTCCTGACGATTTCTGTCGAGAAACGTAACAAAAGTGGTCAGAAATGGTCCGAAGTCCTGACGATTTCCAGGACACTTGACCATTGACAGGACGCCCTGATAGGCTGCTGTATCTTTGCAGACGCACCTGTCGAATAGTAGGTTCGGGACTGTTTGTTGACTCATTCTCGGATGCTCTGCGCCTTCGATCGTTTGGAACCGCATCTACAACTTTCTGGTGGTTTGGTGATGTCAGTGTTGTTCCCACGAGCAGCTAGGGAAAGGGTTCGTCCATCCTTGTAGAGCCCCGCGTGCAAGGATAAGTCTGCATACTCTGAGTGGTTGTCCGGTATCCCAGACTCACCGTTTAAGACACTTCACCCAGGTGCCATTCAGCTTTCGGCACGGTTGTTACGCCTCCGCTTAGGGGTTATTCCTTTGGGACCATCCCTGGACAATTGTCCGCGACTGCTTATTAATTATTGTAACCATATTCAGCAGAAATTCTTGTCACAAGGACCCTCTATCCGCAACCCGAAGACGCATTCGGTGGGTTTGTCATAGGCCCTTCAGTTCGAAACCGAAACCGGATGGTGTCTCCTGTGAGCAGGCATATATATATAT
>CAKNYM010044705.1:25854-38778 GCA_932195095.1 Andricus curvator | reverse complement strand
ATGATGAATCTTCAAAAGAAAAATAATAATAATTTTCAACAAAAGAGTTTAACTTTCAACCAAATAATTTTATTTCCAACCTACAAGATGAATTTTCAACTGAAATGATAAATATTTAATTGGAATACTTGAATTGTTAACCGAAAAGAAGAATTTTTGAACAAGAAGATTTACTTTCAAATAAAAAGATAATTTTCTACCAAAAAATATCGATTTTTTAACAAAATACATGTATTTTGAACGAAATAGTTGAATTTTAAATTATAAAAGACAAATTCTCATTCAAATTGTTGAATTTTGAACAAGAAAATATAAATTTTCAACTAAAAATGGAACAGTTAAATTTTCAGTTAAAGAAATTAATTTTCAACCAAACTGATGAATTTTCAACTGAAATGATGAATCTTCAACTGGAATAGTTGAATTTTATATCAAAAAGATGAAAATTTTCCTAATTTTTTTAGATTTAAAAAAAAATGTTTTTAGTACCTCAAAGTGTTAAAAATTCAGTTAGTCCTTGAATTTTAAAAAGAATCGTAAAAACTTTACAACGATGATGTAAAACTACCATGTGAGCAGTAAAAAGCCTGCAATTTTTTTTTAAATTTAATTTACTTCTAAATTTGCCAAAACTCACCCCTTCAGACACTAAAAAGCAATTTTTAAGTGTCTTCTGAATTTTATGAAAGTAAAATGAAAATTTGAGTAGCAAATTTAAAAAAAAAATTTAATTAGGGGAAACCTTCCTACAGTGGATAATTCATCCTACGGTGGATAATCATTAATTCACTGCGCAAATATACGTAAAATAATTAATTTTAAATTTAATTCATCAACAAGTATCGTATCTCAACTATTGATTAAATAAAAATAATTTTTTAAATACATTAGTATTTAAAAAAAATCATTATCCACTCTAGGTTGTATTATCCACTGTAGGAAGGTTTCCCCTACACAAACATGAAAAATAGAGCCCTTAAAATAAACCTTTTCCCCTTTTCACCCTTAATAATCCATAAAAAATTACATTTTCTTTCGTTAAAACTGATTATTAAAAATATTTAATATAAATTTCTGTATATTAAGAGAAAAAGTTTTAAAGAAAGAAAATTTAATTTTTTATGGATTATTAAGGGTGAAAAGGGGACAAATGTTAATTTTAAGGGCACTATTTTTCACATTAGTATAATAAAATTTTTATATAATTTGCCACTTAAATTTTCATTTTACTTTCATAAAATTCAGAAAACACACTTAAAAATTAGTTTTTAGTGTCTTCAGGGGTGAGTTTTGGCAAAGTTGGAGGTAAATTAAATCTTTATAAAAAATTTCAGTTTCTTTTTTTAAATATGAAAAAATTATAAAAATTTTTTTTCACAAAAAGACACAAAATGAGGGGGCGAGACTATAAAAAATCCGAAAAATAATTTTTTTGGACCACCCAAATATACAGGGTGGCGATTCGGAGGACGATTTTAAATTCCCGGTCATTTCCCTGTTTTTCCCGGTCGAGTTTTTCAATTTTCCCGGTCAACTAAAAGTAACATATTCATATTTGCCCCAAAACGCAAACATTTATTTTAATTCATGACGTTCATTCTAAACATCCTTTAATCCAACAGAGCAAAAAATGCAAAATAAATCATTTTTGAAACAAATACTTAAATTTTCCACTAAAAAATCTCAATTTCTTACCAAAAATGGAATAATTAAACTTTCAGTTGAAAAAATTAACAAAATAGCTCAATTTTCAACCAAAATGATGAATTTTCAAATAAAATTATGAATCTTCAAATGGAACAGTTAAATTTTAAACCAAAAAGATGCATTTTTAAACAAGAAGATTAATTTTAAAATAAAAAGATTCATTTTCTACCAAAAAATACAATTTTTAAACAATTTAAATGAATTTTTAACGAAATAGTGGAATTTTTAATTAAAGAAGAAAAATTTTCAACCAAATATTTGAATTTTGAACTAAAAAAAAAAATAATTTTCAACCGAAAATGGAATGGTAACACTTTTAGATTAAAAAATTAATTTTAAACCAAACATAAGAGTTTTCAACTAAAACAATGAATCTTCAACTGAAATAGCTGAATTTTCAACACAAAAAAATAATAATAATTTTTACTAAAAAAGATAAATTATTAATCAAAACTTTAATAATTAAATTTCTAGTTAAAAACAATTACTGTTTAACCAAAAAGATGAATTTTCAGCTACAACTATTGAATTTTCAATTGGAATAAGTTAAATTTTCAGTTAAAAAAATGACTTTCAACCAAAAAAACTAACTTTCAAAAAATAGTCACATTTTCAAACAAAGTGATGAATTTTCAGATAAAATTGTAAATATTTAACTGGAATAGTTGAATTTTAAACCAGAAAGATGAATTTTTAACCGAAATGATGAAATCTTTAACTAGAATAATTGAATTTTTGACCAAAAAGACTAAAAAATGAATATTCAACCAAACTGATGAATTGTTAACTAAAATTTTGGAATATTCAACAGGAATAATATATGCATTTTCAGAAAAAAAATGTTAACTAAAAAACATCCAAAGAAAAAACAGTTTTTAATCAAACAGCTCATTTTTCAACCAAAGAAATGAATTTTTAATTAAAACGATGATTCCTCAACAAAGATAAAAATAATTTAAAAACCAAAGAGTTTAACTTCAAACCAAGTAATTTTATTTCCAACTTAAAAGATGAATTTTCAACTAAAATGATAAATATTTAATTGAAATACTTGAATTTTTAACCGAAAAGAAGAATTTTTAAACAAGAAGATTAAATTTGAAAGAAAAAGATAATTTTCTAAAAAAAAAGAATCGATGTTTCAACAAAATACATGAATTTTCAACGAAATAGTTCAATATGCAATTAAAAAAAAAAAAGATTTTCATCCAAATTGTTGAATTTTGAATTAGAAAAGATCAATTTTCAACAAGAAATGGAATAGTTAAATTTTCAGTTAAAGAAATTAATTTTCAACCACAAAAATTAATTTTCTACAAAAACAGACGAATTTTCCACAAAGTACATAAATTTTCAAACAAATAGTTTAATTTTTAAATGCAAAATATCAATTTTCAACCAATATTTGAATTTTCACCAAAAAATATATATTGATTTTCAACAAAGTAGTTACATTCTCAACCAGAGATTAATTTTAAATTAAAAAAAAAAAGTTTACCTTTCAACCAGTTAAGTTTTATTTTCAACCAAAAAGATTAATTTTCAAAAAAGAAGATTAATTTTCAAACAAAAAGATTAATTATCTACGAAAAAAGACGATTTTTCAACAAAATACATGATATCAACGAAATAGTTACATTTTGAACTAAAAAAGATCAATTTTCAGCCAAAAATGGAATAGTTCAATTTTCAGCTAAAAAATTAATTTTCCGTTAAAAAAATATCTTTTTTAATTGAAAATTCGGTATAAATTAATATTCTTGGTTGAATATCTATCTTTTTGCTTTAAAATAAAACTAATTTGCTAAAAGTTAAACGCCCTCGTTATAAATTATTCTTTTTGGTTTAAAATTTATCTATTCCAGTTGAAGATTTATCATTTTAACTGGAAATTAATTTTTTTTTTTTAATTTCAACTATTCCAGATGAAAATTAATTTTTGTTTAACTAAAAATTTAACTATTTTATTTTTGGGTTAAAATTGGTATTTTTCAGTTGAAAATTGAACTATTTCGTTGATAATTCAAATATTTTGTTGAAAAATCCTCTTTTTTGTAAATAATTAATTTTTTTGTTTGAACATTAATCTTCTTGTTCGAACATTTTCATTTTTGGTTGAAAATAAAACTAAATGGTTGAAAGTTGAACTCTTTTGTTAAAAAATCATCTTTTTGGTTTAAAATTCAAATATTCCAGTTGAAAGTTTTTTTTAACTGAAAATTTTCAACCTACAAATATGTATTTTCAAACAGTTAGTTTTATTTTCAACCAAAAAGATGGATTTTCGACCAAGAAGATTAATTTAAACCAAAAAAGACGAATTTTCAACAGAATACATGAATTTTGACTGAAAAAGATAATTTTTTAACCAAAAATTGAATTGAATTGTAACATTTCAATGCTATGAATTGAAGAATGAATAAAAAAATGTATAAATTTTCCAAATTATGTCATTTGAAGCAATTTTAAGATATAAACTGTTAGAGTTCAATCTAATTCACGAATACGATCTCGAGTTAAAGCGTAGATTGACACAATGAAAGTCCACACTTTATAATAATTATGTAAGTTTAATCAATATAACGAGTACAATTAGTACAATAAAAACTTTACGACCACTTGGCCTAAACTTTCGGCTCTTTGCCCACAATCTCGGTGGAATTTAATTTAATTAATTTAATTTAATTTAATTTAATTTTCCAGGAATCTAATAATAATTGTATTATGTTGGAACTCGAACTTTCCCCAATTTTTTTTGGAAAATCTTGCAAAAGTAAAAAAATTACCTTAAAATCATCCAGATTCTTTTTTGAAAATTTTGGAAATCTTATTAAATATTCTTTTAAAATTAATTAAAAAAAAAATTATAGATAGTTTTTCTAGGAACTTTTCATACAAATTTTTTATTCATTTAAAACCTTTCAAAATGCTTAAAAAGCTTATAAATTTTGTGTTCGAGATCTTCAAAAATCTACATGGTGTTTTAAATGTTTTGAAACCTTTTCACGTTTAAAATTATTTTGGAATCTTTTCAAAACTTCTAAATTTATTTTAAACTTACTCGATTATTTTCCAAATTCATATTTGTTCGATTGTCATTTATTATTCAACAAAATTTCTTTTTCATCTTTTTAAATATTCTCTTAAAATAATTAATTTTTCAAAATAAAAAATTCATTTTAAACTTTCCCAGCAAACTTACGATTTTTATTTTATTTTCTAAATTTAGTTGGTTATCTTTCGAAATCTTTTCCAGTTTTAAATTAAGTTTGGATCTTCTCAAAACTTGTAAATACATATCTCTTAAAATCAAATTTTTTCGAAATTGATAATTGTTCAATTATTATTTATGCATACAAATTTAATGATTTCACTTCTATATTAAAAATTTGTTAAATAGAAACATTACAATTGTAACGTTCAAAGTTTAAATTTAACACTCTGAAATATTAAAGATTCAAGGCTTTCTATTTTAAATAAATCAGCTTAAAATTTTTTAGCTTTTAATATTTGATTTATAATTTCTCATTTTAAATGAAAAGTAAAATATTGCTAAATATTCACTAAAATTGCTTTAAAATTTGTGTAAAAAAATAATTTAAAAATTTTCCAGGGATCTGATAATAAGTTTATTATCTTGGAACTCATCCAGATTCTTTTATGAAAATTTTGGAAATCTTATTAAATATTCCTTTAAAATTAATTTTTCAAAAAAAATTATTGTTAGTTTTTCTCGTTATTTTGATACATATTTTTTTATTTATTTAAAACCTTTTAAAATGCTTAAAAATCTTATAAATTTTGTGCTCGACATCTTCAAAAATCTACATTGTTTTAAATGTTTTGAAATCTTTTCACGTTTCAAATTATTTTGGAATCTTTTTAAAACTTCTAAATACATTTTAAACTTACTCGATTATTTTCCACATCAATAATTGTTCAATTGTTATTTATTATTCAAAATTTTTAAAAATATTTTCTTAAAATTAATTTTTCAAAATAAAAAATCATTTTCCCAGCAACGTTCAGAAATTTTTTTTATTTTCTCAAAACCTTTCAAGATAAATAAAAAGCTTCAAAATTTTATTTCGAAATCTTCAAAAATCTGAATTTAGTTGTTTTCTTTTCGATTTTTTGTTTCAGTTTTAAATTAAGTTTGGATCTTCTCAAAACTGGTAAATATGTCTTAAACTAATTCAAATCTTTTCCAAATTTATAATTGTTCAACTGTTATTTATGCATCAAAATTCAATAATTTCACTTACATATTAAAAATTTGTTAAATAGAACAATTCAAATGGTAATGTAAAAAGTTTTAATTTAACACTCTGAAATATTAACGATTCAAGGCCTTCTATTTCAAATAACTCAGTTTAAAATTGTTTATTTTTAATATTTGATTTATAGTTGCTGATTTTAAATGAAAAGTAAAATATTGCTACAAATTAAAAAAAAAAGTCCAAATTAATTAAAAATTTCAAATTAAATGAGTTAAAAATGGAATATTTCAGATTGAAACAATATTTGAATAGGATTTGGAATTGAATAAGAGCGTTTAATTTTTCAAATTATTTTCAAATTAAGAATAGTTTATAAAGTTTCAATCGAACGTTTATACTTGTTTAACTACTGAGGCTTTAAAATTGAAAAATTGAATCGTTCTGTAAAATCAATTATTGTTCAAATTTCAATAATCGAACTACAATAATTTACGTAAAATTAAAAGGAATTTTAATAACGTCAAACACCCAAATTAAAAAAATGTAAAATTCTGTAGCTTTCTATAATACCTTGTAGATTTTTACAACAAAGTAAAAAAAATATTAATGGAAAGTTATACAAATTCTTGAATTGCAGAAACTTGTACTTTATTGTTAATGTTTTTAATTTTCTACGAGAAAATACAAGAAAAAATTGGTTTTTTGTATTTAATTGTATTTTGTTGTTAAATTTTGTACATTTTTTACAAACAAGTACATGTTTTATCAAAAAATTAAAGTTGCAGAAATGTTGTACTTTCTTGTAAAAATTTGTTCCAGCAGGGTTATTGTTAATTTTTTTACTCTTCTATAAGAAAATACAAGACAAAATTAGCTATTTGTATTTAATTGTATTTTTTTGTTAAATTTTGTACATTTTTTTACAAAAAAGTACATGCTTTAAGGAAAAATTACAGTTGTAGAAATGTTGTACTTTGTTGTAAATTTTTTTTTCCCCCAAGGGAGATAAAGCAAAAATTTAATAATAAATTTTGATTATGTACTCACCAAAGCGGGTTTGAAAGGAGGTTCCAGCTTGCGAGAAATTACATCTTGCCAGTTAATATGCATGAAGAAATTGTGTTTCATTATTTGCTCCGCATCTTCCGGACCAGAACCTAACCTCTGAATCACTTGTCTCTGTAGAAAAATAAAAAACAGAATAAACACACATAAATTATTTTTTCAATGAATCTGTATTATCATCAGAGAATAATAGAAATTTTAACGTCTTTTCAGACTATTTGGTGATATGAATTAAAAATTATTTTATTTTTTTTTTCTGAAAAAAGATCTTCTCCTTTCGCTCCGCTGGGAATCGAACCACAGAACTTCCGATTGCCGGTCGGGTGCTTTCCCATTGAGCAACTAGAGATATCGAGAGAAGAACTTAATTTTCTACCAAAAAAGACTGATTTTCAACAAAATAATTGAATTTTTAAGAACAAAAAAATGATTTTTCAACTAAGAAGCTTAATTTTCTACCAAAAAGGATGAATTTTCAACAAAATAGTTACATTTTTAAGAAACAAAAAATAATTTTTAACAAACAAAAAAAATGAATTTTCTACCAAAAAGGATGAAGTTTTAAGAAAGTAGTCGAATTTTCAACTAAAATTTGGAATTTTTAAAAAACAAAAAAAAGATGTTTCAACCATGAAAATCAATTTTTTACTCAAAAATGAATTTTCAACAAAACAGTTGAATTTCCAACCAAAATTTGGAATTTTTAATAAAAAAAATTATTTTTCTACTAGGAAAATTAATTTTTTACAAAAACAACGAATTATCAACAAAATAGTTGTATTTTTAACCAAGAAAATAAACTTTCAACTAAAATTTGGAATTAAAAAAAAATGATTTTTCAACCAAGAAGATTAATTTTTTACCAAAATCACGAATTTTTAACAAAATAGTTCAATTCTTAACCAAAGAAATGAATTTTTAACTAAAATTAGGAATTTTTAACCGAAAAAATAAATTTTCAACCGAAAAACGAATTTTCAACAAAATAGTTGAATTTTACTAAAGAAATGACAAAGATTGAACAAAATAAATTTTTAAACGAATAGTTGATTTTTCAATTGAACAAGATTAATGTTCAACTAAAATTTGGAACTTTTAACAAACAAACAAAAAATGATTTTCAATCAAGAAAATTAATTTTCTACACAAAAACGAATTTTCAAAAAAATAGTTGAATTTTTAACCAAAGAAATGAATTTTCAACTGAAATTTGGAATTTTCAACAACAAAAAATTATTTTTAATAAAAGAAAATTAAACTTTTTACCAAAAACACGAATTTTTAACAAAATAGTTTAATTCTTAACCAAGGAAATTAATTTTTAACTAAAATGAGGAATTTTTAACCAAAAAAATAAATTTTCAACCTAGAAAATAAATTTTCTACCGAAAACCGAATTTTCAACAAAATAGTTGAATTTTACTAAAGATCTTTTTTCAGAAAAAAATTAATTGAATTATTTTTATTATAAACTGTTTATATAGATGTCACTACTAACTTTTAACAATTTGCGAATCAAATCTCTCGCTTCGGTTGTGAGATACTGAGGGAGGATCAATCTTCCTCGGAGAATTTTTTCTATTGTTTTCCTTCTGTCTGCGCCGGTAAAAGGAGGCTTTAAAAATGGAAGAAGAATAAATTAAATAATATAAAAAGAATCGAAAGATATTAGCAGGCCTCACAGTCCCTATGGGATAAAATATAGGGACCAAAGGATAAAAGACTTCAAAACAATTCAAGTTAAATTCCAACGGATTCGAATGAATTAGAAACAAATTTAGAAGTCAAAAAAATTCCATTGATTTCCGTAAAATTGGAATGAATTTAGAGGAATTTAAGATAATCGAGAAGAATTCGATGAAATTCATAAAAATTCAAGGTGAATTAAACAAAATTTTTAAATATGAAGAAACTTTTATGAATTCAGTAACTTTGAAATGAGCTTAGAAAAATTCAAAAGAATGTTATGTAATGCCTAAGAATTCAAGGTGAGGTTAAAAGACTTCAGGATCAATTCAATAAAAACTTTTAAAAATTAAAAAAAAAATCCATTGAATTAAGTATAACTGAGTAAATTTAAAATAATTCAAGTGAACAGGGTGGCGATTCGGCGGACGATTTCAAATTCCCGGTCATTTCCCGGTTTTCCCCGGTCAAGTTTTTCAATTTTCCCGGTCAACTCAAAGTAACATATTTATATTTGCCGCAAAACGCAAACATTTATTTTAATTCATGAAGCTCGTTCTAAACATCTTTTAACACAACAGAGCAAAACGTTGCAAAATAAATGAATTTTGAAAAAATACTTAAATTTTCCACTAAAAAATATCAATTTTTTACAAAAAAATGGAATAGTTAAACTTTCAGTTGAAAAAATTAATTTTCAACAAAAAAAACGGATTTTCAACCAAATAGTTCAATTTTCAACCAAAGTGATGAATTTTCAAATCAAATTATGAATCTTTATCTGGAATAGTTAAATTTTAAACCAAAAAGATAAATTTTCAACTAAAATGATGAATATTTAACTGGAACACTCGAATTTTCAACCAAAAAGACGAATTTTTAAAGAAGATTACATTTTAAATAAAAAGATTAATTTTCTACCCAAAAATACAATTTTTCAACCAAATACGTTAACTTTTAAAGAAAGGTTTGAAGTTTGAATAAAAGAAGACAAATTTTCAACCAAATAGTTAAATTTTGAACTGAAAAAAAAAATAATTTTCATTCGAAAATGGAATACAGGGTGTCCACTCAAATCCCGGAAAAAAATTCCCTGACAATTCCAGGTTTTTTCCAGGTATCTTAAGTTTTTTCCAGGTACAATTTTTCATAGCATTTAATTTAATTTAAATTCAAATATTCCGCATATTTTAAACGCACTGTCTATGGTTATGGAATTTTCCGTAACTCCAACCCCTTTTCTAGCTCGTTCAGAGCTGACATAGACAGTGCCTAATTTTAAAAATTCGACTCGGAATATGTATAAATTTTCGCGAGTTTATCATAAATAATGTTTTTTTTTCAGTTTCTAGGAATTTAATTAATATTACAAGACACTCTTCAATATTTTAGCACGATCGATTAATTAAATAATTAAATGAGTCCATGAATTTTTTTCCAAAAAATACATTAATTCTCAATCAAATAGTTGGGTTTTTAACTCAAAAAGATCAATTTTTAAAAAATTAGCTGAATTTTAAACTAAGAATGAGCAGTTTCCAACCAAAAATGGAATAATTAAGTTTTCAGTTACAAAATCAATATTCCACCCAGAAAAAAAAACAGATTTATTTTTAAAACAAATTCAATTTAACTTTCAACCAAGTAGTTTTATTTTGAACCAAAAAGATGAATTTTCAACTAAAATGATGAATATTTAACTGGAATACTTGAATTTTCAACCAAAATGATAAATTTTCTACCACAAAAAAGATCTTTCAACAAAATAAATCATATTTCAAAGAAATATTTGAATTATCAACTACAAAAAGACACATTTTCAAACAAATAAATGAATTTTGAAATAAAAAAGATCAAGTTTCAACCAAAAATTTAATAGTTGAATTTAAAAAAAAAGAAGAATTTTAATCTGAAATGATCAATCTCTAACTGGAATAGTTCATTTTTCAACAAAAAATATTAATTCTCAACCAATTGCATTTTCCAACGAAAAAAAAATTATTTGCAACAAAAACAAAACTAATTTTCAAAAAATAGTTAGATTTTCAAACAAAGTAATGAATTTTCAATAAGGATGATGAGTCTCTAACTAGAATCATCAAATTTCCAACAAAAAGATTAATTTTCAACCCAGAAGATTAATTTCTACCAAAAAAGTCAGAATTTTCAACTAAAAAAGATGAATTTTCTACCAAAAAGACGATTTTTCCAAAAAATACATTAATTATCAATCAAACAGTTGATTTTTTAAACTCAAAAAGATCAATTTTCAAACAATTAGCTGAATTTTAAACTAAAAATGATCTGTTTTCAACCAAAAATGGAATAATTAAATTTTCATTAAAAAAATTAATATTCCACACAAAAAAAAACAGATTTATTTTAAAAACAAATTTGATTCAACTTTCAACCAAGTAGTCTTATTTTAAACCAAACAGATGAATTTTCAACTTTAATGATGAATATTTAACTGGAATACTTGAATTTTCAACCAAATCAACAAAATACATCAATTTTCAAAGAAATATTTGAATTATGAACTTCAAAAGGACACATTCTCAAACAAATAAATGAATTTTGAACTAAAAAAGATCAAGTTGAAAAAAAAGAATTGAAAAAAAAAGATGAATTTTCAACTAAAATGATCAATCTCTAACTGGGATAGTTGATTTTTTAACAAAAAATATGAAATCTCAACCAATTGCATTTACCAGCAAAAAAAATGATTTGCAACAAAAACTAAACTAATTTTTAAAAAATAGTTGAATTTTCAAAGAAAGTAATGAATTTTCAACTAAAATGATGAATCTTTAACTGGAATAGTTGAATTTGAAACCAAAAACATGAATCATCAAAAGTCCAACAAAAAGATTAATTTTGCAACCCAGAAGATTAATTTCTACCAAAAAAGTCAAAATTTTCAACTGAAAAAGATCATTTTTCAACAAAATATTGAATACTTGCAATGCAAATAAAAAAAATTTTCAACAAACAAATTTTCAACGAAATGGTTGAAGTTGCGACTGGAATAGATCAATTTTCAGTAAAAAAATAATTTTCAGCCTAAGAAAAAACGAATTTTCAACAAAATTGCTTTTTAACAAAAGATAAACTCTCAACCAAGTAATTAAATCTTCATTCAAAAAGATGAGTTCGGAACAAAAAATGTAATAGTTGATATTTCAATCAAAAAAGATTGAAATTTTTCAACAAAAACAATGGAATTCAACCAAAAAGAACGATTTTTCAACAAAATACATGAATTTTCAACGAGATACTTGAATTTTCAACTAAAACCGATCAATTTTCAACCAAAAACAGAATACTTGAAATTTCACTTAAAAAATTGATTTTGAACAAAACAAAAAAACGAATTTTCAACAAAATAGTTCAATACCCGTAATATAAAGCTACTTTTACAAATGAAGAATCATTGTTATTCGATTTAATATTGCAAGTTACAAAACTTAAGCACGTTCTCGAAAAAATTCCCTGACTTAAAAAAAAATTCCCTGACATTTCCAGGTTTTTCCAGGTATATAAAAATTCCCTGACAATTCCAGGTTTTCCAGGTTTTCCAGGTAGGGTAGACACCCTGGAATAGTAACATTTTTAGTTAAAGAAATTATTTGTAAACCAAACATATTAATTTAATTTTTACTAAAAAAAGATAAATTGTCAACCAAAACTTTAATAATTAAATTTCAAGTTAAAAAAATTAATGTTTAATCAAACAGATGAATTTTCAACAACAGCTATGGAATTTTCGATTAGAATAAGTTACATTTTCAGTTAAAAAAATTACTTTCAACAAAAAAACTAACTTTTAACAACAACAAAAACTAACGTTCAAAATAATAGTTACATTTTCAAACAAAGTGAGGAATTTTCAAATAAAATTGTAAATATTTAACTGCAATAGTTGAATTTCAAACCAGAAAGATGAATTTTTAACTGAAATGATGAATCATTAACTAGAATAATTGAATTTTTGACCAAAAAGATTAATTTTCAACCAAGAAGATTAATTTCTACTAAAAAAAGACGAATTTTCAACTAACAAAGATAATTTGTCAACCAAAAATTGAATAATCAAATTTTTAGTCAAAAATGAATGTTCAACCAAAGACATGAATTTTGAACTAAAATTATGAAATATTCAACTGGATTAATAGTTACATTTTCAGTTGAAAAAAAATAAAATAATTTTCAACCAAAAAACATCCAAAGAAAAAACAAATTTTCA
>CAKNYM010044705.1:4003-15172 GCA_932195095.1 Andricus curvator | reverse complement strand
ATTTAAAGATTCTTTTCTTTTTCTTTCCTTCCTTTTAGTATGTTTAAAAAAAAAACGTTTTCGTTTTTCTTCTTTTCTTATGTTTTTTTTTTAATTAAAAAGAAAAATGAAAAAAAGTGGAAAGAAAAAGAAATCAACCTCTAAATGCATTTCCTTATTTTTTCCTCTCATCTTCTTGTTTAATTCACAATTAAAAAACATCTACAAAAATTTAGATTTAAGAGAATTTTTTAAATTTTTTAACTTTGAATTTAAACCAAAGAAAAAAAGAAAAAAAGAAGGAAAGGAATGTAAAGATTGCCTCATTCTTTTTTCTCCTTTTTTATTATATTTTTTTAATTAAACAAAAACAGAGGAAAGAAAAAGAAAGCAACCTTCAAATCTAGATTTTTGTACAAGTTTTTTTATTGTGATTTTAAAAAAAGGAAATGGATTAAAAGGTTTCCTTCTTTTTCTTTGTTTAATAAAAAAGAAAAAGAAGACAACCTCCAAATCCCTGTTCTACTTTTCTCCTCTTGCCCTTTTTTATTTTTATTTATTTTTTAAATAACAATCAAGAATCTTTTACAGAAATCTAGATTTAAGAGAGATTTTTGTAAATGTTTTTGATTCTGATTCTGATTTTGAAAAAAAGTAGAAAGGGGATTTGTTGCTTTCTTTTTCTTTCCTCTTTTAATTTTTTTTAATTACAACAAAACAGAGTAAAGAAAAAGAAGGTAACTTGAAAATCATCTTCCTTCTTTTCCTGTTGTTATTTTTATTATTAAATTACGAAAAAAAATACAAAAAGCTTTCTTGAATCTAGATTTTTGTAATTTTTTTTGATTGTAATTAAAATATAAATAAAAATTTTCGGGAGAAAAAAAGGAGGAAGAGGATTCGGAGATTGTTTTCTTTTTCTTTCCTCTTTTTTTTACGTTTTTTTTTATTAAAAAAATAAAATATAGAATAAAGAAAGGAAAGAATTTTTTTTTTCGTCTCGTCTTTTCTAATTTTTATTTATTTTGTAATTCACGACACACACAAAATGTACAAAAATCTAGATTTAAGATAGATTTTTGTAAAAGTTTCTTTATTGTGATTTAAAATATGAATAAAAAAAGACAAGAGAAAAAAAGAAAGAAGGGATTTGGAGGTCTTCTTTTTCATTCATATTCTTTTTGTTATAAAAAAATGGAAGAAAAAGAAGGAAACCTTTAAACAACTTTCCATATTTTTTTATCACAATTAAAAAACACTTACAAAAATCTAGATTTCAGAAAGATTTTGATAAATATCGTCTGATCGTGATTCAAACAGAAAAATAAAAAAAAATAAAATAGAGAAAGGGAGGGAAAAGGATTTGGAGAAAGAAAAAGAAGATTTCTCCTAACTAAATCCTAGATTTTTCTAAATGTCTTTTAATTATGATTAAAAAAATAAATAAAAATAAAAAAAGACAAGAGAAAGAAGAAAAATGGATTTTGAGGTCATCTTTTTCTTTCCTGTTTTTTTTTTATTAAAAAAAAAACAGAAAAAAGGAAACCTTTGAATACTTTTCCTTCCTTTTTTTAATAATAATTAAAAAACATAAAAATCGGTTTTTTCTTTTTTGATTGAAAAGAAAAATAAAGAACAAAAGTGGAAAGAAAATGAAGACATCCTCGAAATTCCCTTCTTTCTTTTTTCTCTCGTCATTTTTTTTTTAAATCGAAATCAAAAAAAATTTACAAAAATCTAGATTTCAGAGAGATTTTGATAAATATTGTCTAATCGTGATAAAAAAAAAATAAATAAAATAAAAGATGAAAAAGGAGGAAAGAGTATCTGGAGAAAGAAAAAGACAACTTTTAAATCTCTCTCCTTCTTTTTTCTCTTCTGTCTTTTTTTTTAATTACAATAAAAAAAAATTTTAATCTCTTATAAATCTAGATTTTTGTGAATGTTTTTTAATTGTTATGAAAAAAAAGGCAAGAGAAAAAAAGGAGATTTTGAGTTCTTCTTTTTCTTTCCTCTTTTTTTTTAAAGTCACAATCAAAAGAAATGTAAAAAAAATCTAAAATTAAGAAATATTTTTCTAAATATTTTTTTAACGTGATTTAAAAAGAAATAGGGGGAAAAAAGAAAAGAGAATAAATGGAGAAAGGGGATTTGGAGGTTGCCTTCTTTTTCTTTATTCTTTTTTTTTAATTTAACAAAAACAGAGTCCTTTTCCTTTCCCTTTTTTCTTTTTAAATCACTAGCAAACAATATTTACAAAAATCTCTCTTAAATCTAGATTTTTGAAATATTAAAAGTGTATATAAATAAAAAAATACGAGGAAAAAAGAAGGAAGGGTATCTGGTTACCTTTTTTTCTTTCCTCTTTTTAAATTTATTTTATAAATTTGAATACTGGACGTTAAAGAATAATCTAAATTTTGATTTATTCTGAATTCAATTTCTAAAATTCTAATTGAAATTATTATTCCAATCTTACCTTTACAGCTTCTAAGATATTTCTTTCTGCTTTGGTGTGTGCTGTGTCTTTTTGGTTTCGAATGATCGACGCTTTTCGCAATACCTGAAATTAAAAATTTTTTTCGTGTTGCTATTCAATCGTTAAAAAAAATCTTAAAAAATCTAGGAAATTCGCAGACCTTCATGGCAAAAATGCTTCCTCTGTCCTTCCCAGTGACTTTCCGGACTTGGAAAACTTTTCCGTATCCGCCTTCGCCTAAAATCTTGCATAATTCGAAATCCTGAGGACCTGTTTTTTCCTGACCAGGATTCACGTTTTGCTCAGAAAGTTGAACTCTCTCGACATTTTCGGATCTGAAAATGTTACTAAGTTAAGTAATTCAAATTTGTCAAAATTAAAAATTAAATGTCTAGAATTGGTTCTAATTTATTATTCAAAATTTACTGCAAGATATTCCTGAATATATTAGCAATATCGAAAAATTAATTAAATAATACTAAAACATAATTAATTTCTTGAATTTGACTCTAAAGTCTATGAATTTGAATAACTCAAAGAAATTTTTATTTCATCTTCTTATACTTAGAATACAGTGCATATTCAGGTAAAATTAATGTGAGTACTATATTAAATTCAATTTAAACTGCTTTAAATTACTAACTTTTTAAGTAAAAATATTGCATTTTCAACAAGATAGATTAATTTTTAACTAAATAGTTGAATTTTCAACCAAAAAGATTAATTTTCTACCAAAAAGGACGACTTTTTAAAATAAAATACATGAATTCTCAAACAAATAATTGAATTTTCAACCAAATAGTTTTATTTTCAACTAAAAAGACAAATTTTCAACAAAAATGATGAATATTTAACTGGATTACTTTAATTTTCAACCAAAAAGATGAATTTTCAAACAAGAAGATTAATTTTCTACCAAAATACACGATTTTCAAAAAAAATACAGGAATTTTCAACGAAATAGTTGAATTTTCCAAAAAAAAAATTACTTTTCAATAAAAAAATGTAATAGTTAATTGGAATACTTAAATTTTCAATAAAAAGGATGAATTTTTAAACAAGAAGATTGTTCTTCAAATAAAAAGCTTAATTTTCTACCAAAAAGGACGATTTTTTAAAACAAAATACATGAATTCTCAAACAAATAATTGATTTTTCAACAAAATAGTTTTATTTTCAACTAAAAAGACAAATTTTCAACAAAAAAGATGAATATTCATCTGGATTACTTTAATCTTTAACCAGAAAGATGAATTTTCAAACAAGAACATTAATTTTCTACCAAAAAACACGATTTTCAAAAAAATACATGAATTTTCAACGAAATAGTTGAATTAAAAAAAAAATTAATTTTCAACAAAAAATGGAATAGTTAATTGGAATACTTGAATTTTCAATCAAAAAGATGAATTTTCAAACAAGAAGATTGTTTTTCAAATAAAAAGATTAATTTTCTACCAAAAAGGACGACTTTTTAAAACAAAATACATGAATTATCAAACAAATAATTGAATTTTCAACCAAATAGTTTTATTTTCAACTGAAAAGATAAATTTTCAACAAAAATGATGAATATTTAACTGGATTAATTTAATTTTTAACCAAAAAGATGAATTTTCAAACAAGAAGATTAATTTTCTACCAAAAAATACGATTTTCAAAAAAATAATGAATTTTCAACGAAATAGTTTAATTTTCAAAAAAAATTACTTTTCAATAAAAAAATGGAATAGTTAATTGGAATACTTGAATTTTCAATAAGAAATATGAATTTTTAGAAAAGAAGATTGTTTTCCAAATAAAAAGATTAATTTTCTACCAAAAAGGATGATTTTTTTAAACAAAATACATGAATTCTCAAACAAATAATTGAATTTTCACCCAAATAATTTTTTTGTCAACTAAAAAGACAAATTTTCAACAAAAATGATGAATATTTAACTGGATTACTTTAATTTTCAACCAAAAAGATGAATTTTCAAACAAGAAGATTGTTGTTCAAATAAAAAGATTAATTTTCTACCAAAAAGGACGATTTTTTTAAACAAAATACATGAATTCTCAAACAAATAATTGAATTTTCACCCAAATAATTTTTTTGTCAACTAAAAAGACAAATTTTCAACAAAAATGATGAATATTTAACTGGATTACCTTAATTTTTAACCAGAAAGATAAATTTTCAAACAAGAAGATTAAGTTTCTACCAAAACAATGATTTCCAAAAAAATGCATAAATTTTCAACGGAATAGGTGAATTTAAAAAAAAAATAATTTTCAATAAAAAAAATGGAATAGTTAATTGAAATACTTGAATTTTCAATGAAAAAGATGAATTTTCAAACAGGAAGAGTGTTTTTCAAATAAAAAGATTAATTTTCTACCATAAAGGACAATTTTTTAAAACAAAATACATGAATTCTCAAACAAATAATTGAATTTTCAACCAAATAGTTTTATTTTCAACTAAAAAGACAAATTTTCAACAAAAATGATGAATATTTAACTGGATTACTTTGCTTTGAACCAAAAAATTGAATTTTCAAACAAGAAGATTAATTTTCTACCAAAATAAACGATTTTCAAAAAAACAACATGAATTTTCAACAAAATAGCTCATTTTTCAACCTGAGAGATAAATTTTCAATTAAAATGATGAATCTTCAATAAAAAAATGGATTTTTAATAAAATAGTTTAATTTTCCACCAGGTGATGAAAGTTTTATTTAAAAAAAGATGAATTCTGAAGAAAAAATGTAGTACTTGATATTTCAACTAAAGATTTTAATCAAAAATAGTTAAAAATGTAATTATTTTGTTGAATACGGAACCAATTTTTTGAAAATTAATTTTTATTTGTTGAAGATTCATCAATTTAGTTGAAAAATCATTTCTCTGGTTAAAAATTGGACTATTTTGTTGAAAATTCATCCTTTTTGGTTACAAATTTAATTATTTTGTTGGAAATTATTTTTTCTTTGTTAAAAATTTAATTATTTTTTTGAAAACTCGTCTTTTTTGGTAGGAAATTCCTTTCTAGGTTGAAAGTCCATTTTTTCGGTTAACTATTCCTCATTTTAGTTGAAAATTCATTTCTTCGGTAAAAAATTTAACTATTTTGTTGAAAATTCACATATTTTATTGAAAATTCATTTTTTTTTGTAGAAAATTAATCTTCTTGATTGACTAACTGGTTGAAATTTAATCCTTTTTGTTTTAGGATTCAACTATTTTGTTGAAAACTTGTCTTTTTTGGATGAATTCAACTGTTTTTGATTTCAAAAAAAATTCTTTTTGGATTGAAATATCAACTATTACTTTTTTTTTATCATTCATCCTTTTTGTTTGAAAATTCAACTATTTGGTTGAAGATTAACTTTTATGTTGAAATTTTGTTTTGAAATAATTGAAATTTTCAAAAATCTTTTTGAATTTTCTCAAGATTCTTAGGAAAATTATATTTATATAACCTGCGAAACAAATAAACCCAAAAAAGAAATCATTTTGAAATCATTTTGAAAGATCGAAAATTCGACATCTTCAAACGAACTTGTGTCTTGCACATTTGGGTGACCTACATGTTATTAATAACAAAGTGGAGACTCATCGATGAAAATCTACTTTTGATATTAACTATTTTAATATCAGGGACAAAAAATTTTATCCCCCACACTCTACAATTTGTCTATAAATATAAAAATCCTTGGACTTTAGATTATGACTCGAGATTTGCTTTCATTTTCACAAAAAAAGACAAGATTTTAGGTCCAATTTTGACCTTTGATATTAAACAGAAAATATAAATCAGGAAAATGTATTCAGAAT
The DNA here is from genome assembly GCA_932195095.1 of Andricus curvator. Lineage (NCBI taxonomy): Eukaryota > Metazoa > Arthropoda > Insecta > Hymenoptera > Cynipidae > Andricus > Andricus curvator. Next base: position 8,889 of record CAKNYM010044705.1, on the reverse strand, counting down.
AGAAATTTGAGTTACAATTTTTTTAAATAATCAGATTAAGAATCTCCAAAATCTAGCAACTTTAAATTTATGATATAATTTTTCATTTTCTGAAATTTTAAACAAGATTCTGTTTTATAAAAAAACCTAAGGTTAATTAAATTTTGAAAAAATTGTTTGAATTGAATCAACTCAAACTCTAAACTTTTTGTGTAATATTTCTTTAAATTTCACAAAAAAGAAAAGATTTTAGGTTCAATTTTGACCTTTCTTATTGAACAAAAAAAAAATCACCAGGAAAATGTATTCAGAATTTAAGCTTCAATATTAAAAACTGAAATATAAAAATATTCACATTTTAAATTTCCGAAATCTGGAAACATTAAATTTTAAACAATTTAAAAATGTTAACACTTCCATTATTTAAAAAAAATTAGTATTGTTAAAAATTTCAGAAGTTTTTTCAACTACAATCATTCTAATTTAAAATATGGAAAAGTATCAATTTAAAAGAAACCTAACATAAATTATATTTGAATTGAATCAACTTGGACTCTAAACTTTTTGTGTAATATTTCTTTAAATTTCGTAAAAAAAGAAAAGATTGAAAAAAAATGAAGATGCACAATTTTGTTTACCAAAAAAAGTTTTAAGTTTAAAAGTGAAAAATATTGAAAATAGCAAAAAAATTAAAAATGTCAAAAAACCCAGTTTTGTGCATTCTTTAAAATAAAATTATGCAAGTAAAAAATATACATTTTTAAAAATAAAACCATTGTTTGCTTTAAAAACTGAAAAGGTTAAAAAACAAAAAATTGCAATTAAAACATTTTTTAAAACCAAATAATTGACTAATAAATTGAAAATTTTTGCAAATAATAAAGCGGAAAACTCCCAGATTTTAAACAAACTATTACAGAATCGAATTTCATGGAAAAATAATTAACTATGCAAAAATAAATTAATAAATTACCAAGCAACAATTTTCCGAATAAAAAAAAATTAACTTTTCTTCTGTCCTTTTTATAGATTTTTCGTAAAAGTCCTCGATGTCGTTAACTTTTTTTTTAATTCGGAAAAATGTTGCTTGGTAATTTATATATTTTTGCACAGTTAATTATTTTTAATATTTTTTCCGATTAAATTCGCTTCTGTAATGGTATCGTCAACATTTGGGAGTTTACCGCTTTAATATTTACAAAGTTTTTCAATTTTTTAAATAAATTAAACAAATTAAGTTCTTTTTTTTCATTTTTTAAGAGGCTTTTTAAAAATATCTTTATATTTATTTAAATGCGAAAAACGTGAAAACCAGCAGTTTTTTTTAATTTTATTTAGTATTTTCTATAAATTATTTCGAGTTTTTTATTTGTTTTTATTTATATAATTTTAAAGAACACGAAGACCATATTTTTTTCAAATTTTTTAAGTTTATTTTTCTATAATTTATTTAGAGTTGTTCATTTTTTTAATCAAGGGGCTTTTTAAAAATGTTTTTATTTATATAATTTTGAAGAATACGAAGGCCAGGTTTAAAAAAAATTCTTTTAGTTATTTAGTTAAGAAACTTTTTTACTTATTTAATTGCGAAACACATGAAAATCGAGAGTTTTTTCCTTTTTTACATACATTTCTTAGTTTTTTACGTTTTTAAATTAAGAGCCTTTTTAAAAATACGTTTTCAAATAAATAATGACAAAAAACATAAAAACTCGGAGTTTTTTTTTTATTTTTTCGTTTTTCCTATACATTATTTCGAGTTTTTAATTTGTTTAATTAAGGGACTTGAAAAAAAATATTCATACAATGTTGAAGAACACAAAGACCAGGTTTTTGAATTTTTTTGTAGTTATTTAGTTTTTTTATTTAAGAAACCTTTTTCTTTACTTAATTGCGAAAAACATGAAAATCGGGATTTTTTTCCTTTTTTTTTTTTAATTATTGACTTATTTTTTTATTTTTTAAGTTTCTGAATTAAGGGATTTTTTTAAAATACGTTTTTATTTAAATAATTATAAATTATTTAGAGTGTTCAATTGTTTTAATCAAGGGACTTTTTAAAAAGGTTTTTATTTACATAATTTTGAAGAACACGAAGACCAGGTTTTGCTTCTTGAAAATTTGCAGTTATTTATTTTTTCAATTAAGAAATTTATTTTTTAAATATTTGTTTATTTATACAATTGTGAAGAACACAAAGACAAGGTTTTTTTCTTCAAATTTTTTAATTTTTTAATTAAGAAACTTTTTTATTTATTTAATTGCGAAGAACATAAAAACCGGGAGCTTTTTCCTTTTTTGAAATAAATTATTGAGTTAATTTTTAAGTTTTAAATTAAGAGACTGTTTAAAAATACGTTTTTATTAAAATAATGGCAAAAACATGAAAACTCGGAGTTTTTTAAATTTTTTAGTGTTTCCTATAAATTATTTAGAGTTTTTAAATTAGGAAAATTTTTAAAAATGATTTTATTTATATAATTTTGAAGAACACGAATACCAGATTCTTTTCTTCAAATTTTTTAGTTATTTGTATAATTGTGAAGAACACAACACCAGGTTTTTAAAAAAAATTTAGTTTTTTCATGAAGAAACTTTTATTTATTTAATTGCGAAGAACATGAAAAGCGGAAGTTTTTTTTATAAATTGTTGAGTTATTTTTTAATTTGTAAAGTTAAAAAAAATTTTTTTTTAGTTATTTAGTTTTTTAATTAAGAAACTTTTTTATTTATTTAATTGCGAAGAACATGAAAACAGGGAGTTTTTGTAATTTGAAAGTTTTTCCTATAAATTATTTAGATAGTTTCTAATTTTTTAAAATAAGATATGAAAAAAATATATTTTTATTTGTATAATTGTGAAGAACACGTAGACCGAGTTTAAAATTTGTTTTTAAATTAGAAACTATTTAAATAATTTATAGGAAAAACTAAAAAATTAAAAAAAAAACTCGGAGTTTTTATATTTTTGCCATTATTTAAATAAAAACGTATTTTTAAAAAGTCTCTTCATTTAAAAACTTATAAAATAACTAAATAATTTATAAAAAAGGAAAAAACTTCCGATTTTCATGTTCTTCGCAATTAAATAAACAAAAAAGTTTTTTAATTGAAAAAATAAATAAATAAAAATTTTTTTTAAACCCTGGTCTTCGTGTTCTTCAAAATTATATAAATAGAAACATTTTTAAACAGCCCCTAAATTAAAAACACTAAATATTTATATGAAAAACTACAAAATTAAAAAAATAAAATTAAAATAATAATAAATAAAAGCCTTCCTAAATTAAAAACATAAATAACTGAAAGAATTTTTAAAGAACCCCCGGACTTTGCGTTCTTCACAATTATATACCTAGATAAAAAAATATTTAAAAAGCAAGTTTCTTAGTTAAAAAACTAAATAACTAAAATTTTTTTTTTAAACTGATCTTCGTGTTCTTTACTATCATAAAAATATCTATTTTTTTAAATTCTCTTCATTTAAAAAATTAGAAACTATTTAAAAAATTTATAGGAAAAACTAAAACATTAAAAAAAACTTGAAGTTTTTATGTTTTTTCCATTATTTAAATAAAAACGTATTTTCAGAAAGTCTCTTCATTTAAAAACTTGAAAAATAACTAAATAATTGATAAAAAATCCCGGTTTTCGTGTTCAATCATATAAATAAAAACTTATTTTTAAACAGTTTTTTAATTAAAATTTTTTTTTAATTAAATAATTTATAAAAAGAAGGAGTAAAACTCCCGGTTTTCATGATGTTCGTAATTAAATAAATAATAATAAAAAAATTGTAATTAAACGCAAATTAGTATAAAAAAAAAATAACTAAAATGTTAAAAAATTGGAAAACCCCCCGGTCTTCGTGTTTTTTTACGAAAAATCTATAAAAAGGACAGAAGAAAAGTTAATTTTTTTTTTAATTCGGAAAACTGTTGATTGTTCATTTATTTAGTTTTGCATAGTTAATTATTTTTCCATTAAATTCGATTCTTTAATAGTTTGTTTAAAATCTGGGAGTTTTTCGAGTTTTTTTTTTTTTTTTTAGTTTTTCCTATAAATTATTTAAATAGTTTCTAATTTAAACAAAAAATTAACTCGGTCTACGTGTTCTTCACAATTATATAAATAAATTTTTTTTTTCAATTCTTATTAAAAAAAATTAGAAACTATCTGAATAACTTATAGGAAAAACTTAAAAATGACAAACACTGCCTGTTTTCATGTTCATCGCAATTAAATAAATAAAAAAGTTTCTTAATTAAAAAACTAAAAAATTTAAAAAAAAACTTAACAAATTAAAAAATAACAGAACAATTTTTAAAAAAACTTCCGCTTTTCATGTTCTTCGCAATTAAATAAATAAAAGTTTCTTAATGAAAAAACTAAATAAAAAGATTGAAAAAAACCTGGTGTTGTGTTCTTCACAATTATATAAATAACTAAAAAATTTGAAGAAAAAAATTTAGTATTCGTGTTCTTCAGAATTATATAAATAAAATCATTTTTAAAAATGTCCTAATTTAAAAACTCTAAATAATTTATAGGAAAAACTAAAAAATTAAAAAAAAACTCCGAATTTTCATGTTTTTTGCCATTATATAAATAAAAACGTATTTTTAAACAGTCTCTTAATTTAAAAACTTAAAAAATAACTCAATAATTTATTTAAAAAAAGGAAAAAACTCCCGGTTTTTATGTTCTTCGCAATTAAATAAATAAAAAAGTTTCTAAATTCAAAAATTCAAAAATTTGAAGAAAAAAACCTTGTCTTTGTGTTCTTCACAATTATATAAATAAACAAATTTCTTAATTAAAAAAATTAAGAAGTTTAAAAATTTTTTAAGAAGCAAAACTTGGTCTTCGTGTTCTTCAAAATTATATAAATAAAAACCTTTTTAAAA
>CAKNYM010044704.1:53725-104168 GCA_932195095.1 Andricus curvator | reverse complement strand
CCACTCCGCCGCCACTTGCCGCATCTAGGTGTATAATATCTTTGACTGAAGATATAAATTTGTTTATTTGCATTTCAAGTGCAAACATTAGTTTTCGCACTATTTGTGTACGGTTGTACAATGTTTGTGCCCAATTTTTGTTGTTTTGCCCCATTTTGATCAGTACAAACCTCATATTTAGCCCATTGACAAAATTGAAAATTTCTTGGAGTGTTCTGCAGCACGGTCGGTATTGCTCCAAATTAGTAATTAAAACAAAAAAAACTTTTTTCATAATTATAAATATTTTGGACCAGAGCCGCCTTCCTTTGAGCTTTCTACTTAGCGTGCTAAATTTTCAGAACGATATCTCATTCCGTGTGGACGTAAGTTTACATGGGAAATTATCGATATAGCTCCCAGTTTTATTTTATTCGGAAATTTTTTTTTCAAAATTTCCACCGAAAAAGAATAAAGCCGTGAACTTTATAGTCTCCTCTTTCATTTCCCAAACTTTGAGCGCGATATCTTATTTATTTTGGACGTAAGTTTACATCGCAAAATTGAGGTCTAGCTTGGTCACGTGACCCTCTCGTTACATGGCCTTAAGAATTCAATTGAATAGGCCAGTTTTTAACTGTATTCGCGCTGGCGAATTCTGGCGAATTGGAGCTTGACTTAAAATCTCGCGGATTAAAATGAATTGGCTGACACTGAAATTAATTGGTGTTGACACTTTCAAATGAATAAGGTCCCCCAAAATATTTTCGCTGAATTCAGACGAATAGGATATTTGAAGACTTGGGTAAGTGTGGGTACTACTGCGGGAAAAAAATCGAGAAGACTTTTGAAGATAAAAAACAAGTCTTTGGATGAGTAATTCGTTTCCCATTAATTTGTGAAGCAATATTTGGTATTTAATTAATAAAATTCAGTCGTTAGAACGTGAAAATGAATTAGATTTACGTGAAAAATGCGAATCTAAAAAAAAATTTCCATGTAGATATTACTGCGGGTTTGCATGAATTACTGCACGTCAACTACTGCGGTAACCCAATTACTACGTTTGTAAAACTGCTATTTTATTTTAAGTAAAGGTAACAATAATTTAGGAAATTTAAACCTTGTAATTATGTTTTATATTTTTGATCACATGGATTAAAAATCACTTAGGTGAAAGACACTGACAGGCATTATCACTAGCGACTAAGTAAGGTTAGTTTTGCAGTCATCATATAGCGCCTGGAAAGCCGCAGTAAAACATGCAACACGGCAAATCGTGTGCCAAATACTGGTTTGGTAAAACTATCAGTATCGGAAGCATGCGAGATTCAAATTGCAACAAATTAGTTAAAAACATAGTAATTGGATTTGATTTATTGATGATAATTGAAAATATATCACATCATAATTTTCTGAATTGTTTCGAAGCATTATATACATTCAAAACATTCTAAATCATTATTTATCTTCGAAACCGCAATAATCAGAGCATCCACAGTAATACCCACACTTACCCCATATTACTCTTCACGAATGTACATACATAAAAAGCAAGAAAATTGCCATCACGATTCCTGGGACTAAGGTCATCATTACTGGGATGTTTATCTTAACTGCATAAATTAAAAAATTGAAAAATTAGTTTAATTTAAACAAAACACTGAAACTTAAAGTCTAAAAATACCTTTAAAAAGAAGTCAAAAACTTCGGAGACAGCTTACTATTTTGAAATTCATCAATATTTTTAAAAACATTAAAATGTGTTCACTGTATTGAATATAAATTTCACAGAAAAAACAAAGTGTGAATCTAACGCTAATTTTAGGATACCATTTCCCTGAAACAAAAATTAGTCTTGGTCGTGTGAATGGTACCACTACAATTGGAGATAGTTTTGTACCCCAACTCCGAGCGAGATGGAACCCCATCTTAAAATTAGGTGCAACCAAATTTATCCTAGAGATATCATAACTATCATAACGATATCATAAATTATTATTATTATACCAGTAGGCCATTTCCCTTTTGGGGTAGGCGTGACTTGCTCGGTTGGAAAATAGTAGTTTGTATGATGGGTATATAGGTATAAGGTAGATAGGTATATAGGTGTTAGGTATAGATATTTTAGATTGATCTGGAATTCTCGTGTTATTTATTCAAATGACACGTTCATTCCGCAACACTGCTCCGACCCAGGTTGCTGATCAATCTCTCTAGAGATCACCCCAGGTGAAGAGCCTCACAAAATTGTTATGTGTGGTTCCGCACTTGGGCCCATTAGTATCCAAAGTCTTTGTTTTAGGCGTCATTCACTCTATTGTCACTCTGTTTACAAACTATTAGTCGCCACACGTTTCTGTCCTGGCATACTACTCTAGCTTCCTTCACGTCCATGCATTTTTTAATGCAAGCTCTCGTGTTTCTATGGCTTCTTATGTCTCTTCGGATTAGTGTATCATTCACAGATTCTAACCATTCTTTTGGCGGTCTACCTCTGGGCATTCTGCCATTCACTTTACCTTTATACACTTGTTTCGTTAGTCGTTCATCTTTCATTCTTTCAACATGTCCGAACCATCTTAACTGATTTCTTTCCCATGTGTCAACTATTGTCTCTTTTGCACCACATTCTTTGAGGATTATCTCGTTTCGGACTTTGTCCATCAGTGTTTTTCCGCATATTGTGCGAAGAGGTTTCATGCCAATCGCGTTAATTTTACTCCTGTCCTTCTCTTGACAGGTCCATGTCTCGCTACCTTATCGTACAGTCGGTATGAATATAGAATTATGTATGGCCATTTTAGCTTTTTTTGATATGTTTTTATTTCTGAGAATGCACCCTGCTCTACCGATAACTTGTTTACCCTTATTTATGCGCCTATCTAACTCCCCATCTATACTTCCGTCGCTAGTGAATAGGCTACCCAGATATACGTACTTGTCAACTTGTTCTAATCTCTCATCATTTAGGACAATGTTGCACATTGTTTTCTCAGTTTTTCCTTCAAACGCCATGATTTTTGTTTTACTTACGTTAATTTTAAGGCCCATGTTCTTCATGCTTGTATTAAGTTTATTCAACATTCTTTGCAAGTCCTCGATTGATTCTGCCGTAATAATCTTGTCATCTGCGAAAGCTAACCCACGTACCTTCACTGTTTCGAGATCTACACCTTCTTCGTCGAAGTAGGCCATTCTTAGAGACTTATCCATAAATATGATAAATAGCCATGAGGACATAACGCATCCTTGTTTCACGCCTTGCATAATATCGAACCAGTCAGTTTTCCATTTACTCTTACACTCGCTTTACTACCTGTATATATTGATTTTATTGCTTATAGGAGCCATCCATTGACTCCGTACTCTTTAAGGACTTTTCTTCTGTAATTTTCATTACCCTACGAATGAGTATTTTTGAGTATATTTTACTTGCGATACTTAGCAAGCTGGTACCTCTGTAATTACTGCAGTTGATTTTATCTCCCTTCCTTTTGTATATTGGTACGATAACCGCTTTTCTCCAATCGTCTGGGACTTCTCCCATCTCGATACATAAATTTATCAATTCGCACAACCAGTGAGGTATGTGCTCGCCACCATATTTAAGCGTTTCAGCGCTAATAATGTCTACGCCAGCAGCCTTACCGTTTTTTAAGTTTTTAATTATATCTCTAACCTCAGTGACACAGACTTTTTCAATTGGGTTTTCTAATGCATCATGTTCTATGTTGCAGTTCTGTTGTACCTCCTAATAATTCTTTAAAAGAGTCTTTTAAAGCGTCTACTATCCCGTCTATATCATATAGCATTTTACCTTTGCTGTTTCTCATGCTGACAAACTCTGTACTTTTACTTTCTTTTATCAGTTTAAATAATAGTTTCATGAATCCTTCAAAGCTGTTTTGTATTTTCCTCTCTTCTTCTCTTCTGATTTTTTCTTTACTCTCCTTGACTAGTCGTTTAACTTTCCTCTTTTTGTCTTTGTAATCATTTTCGAGTCTATTTCTCTCCTCATCGCTGAGACCTGTGCTGTTTAATGTTCTCTTGTGCGCTTTTTTCTTTTTTTGCTGGGCTGCTTTAATCTCATCATTCCACCACGCATCACCAGACTTTCTTCCTATCACTGCCGTGCCACACACTTCAACTGCAGTTTTAACAATGATATACCGTAATAAAGTCCACGCGCCCTCTATATCTTTATTGCTTATAAGCGCTTCCAAGTTGCCCTATCTATGCGTTCGCTTAACTTATTTTGAAACTCTATTCGCACTTCCGATTTCTGTAAATTTTCAATCTTCATTCGCATTTGTTTCGTTTTTTTTTGTTCTCTTTCTTCTCCATCCCCGCCTTAAGTTTATTTTAGAGACTACAAGGTAATGATCAGCATTGCATTCGGAACGCCTCATGACTCTTGTATCTTTGACTAGTTCTCTTAGTCTTTCATCCGCAATAACGAAGTCAATTACACTGCGGTTATTTCCTTTACACCAGGTGTACATGTGGATCATTTTATGTCGAAACCAAGTATTGGTAATAAATAGCCCCTTTTCTAAGCCTAAGCTAACTAATTTTTCCCCGTTATAATTTTTTCTAGTTGGATCCCCAAAATTACCTAGCACCCTTTCTGTATCTGTAACCTGACGTTGGACGCCGACCCATCCGTTCATATCTCCTAGCAGAATTATTCTTTCATCTTCATCGCAAGTACTTATTGTATCATTTAAAGTGTCCCAGAAGGCGTCTTTGACTTCTCGCGACTCACTGTCAACTGGGGCGTAGCACGCTATGATAAATAATCTTCTGATTCCTACCTTCATTCTAACCCACAGCAATCTGGGCGATACATATCCTTGATCTTTGAGATGCTGTCTTGCTTTTTCATTCATAATTAAACCGACCCCTTGACTACGATTTGATTTACTACCTACTCCTGACCATATTTCAAAACCGCCTTTCAACACCCCATTTTCTATGTTTCTACTTTCGCAAACCTTTTTCTTCGTCTCGGGTAAACATAAAATATCACGTTTCCTTGAATGCATAGTTTCTCGTAGTTCTCTTACTTTAAGATCATTCACTCCTCTAGCATTCCAAACACCCAGTCTCCATTCATCGCCTGAAAGTCGAACTTTACGTTTACCGTGTGTATGCATTTCGTCAATCAAAGTTTCAGTCCATTCCGAGGCTACTTTATTGTTTGCATTATTCATGTTTAGATTGTACACCCAACTATCACCTTTATGCGCGAGATTTGTTTTGCGAGCCGAAATCCTGTCCAAGTTAAGTGATTATTCGTCGTACGGTGGAGAGTCTAGTCGTAACGTCAGTCCCACCAAAACTTCTGTTACTGGGGCGGGGGGGGGACAGAGAAAGGAAACCGAGAGTCTCAATTGGTTGGTGATTTATGCTGAGAAGGTTACCAGCCTTCAGCAGCGTTTTATTAGATAGGAGTTAATATGTGCTCATCTGCCGAATACCGGCCTACCTCTAAACGAGGAACCAATAATATCATAACTCAGGGTAGCCGCTGAACCGGGAAACTAGGAGATGATCGGAATTTTTTGAGAGCGGGAAATGACAGTGAATTTTGTTTTGACCGGTATTTTTACAAGTTTTTCAAAGAAAAATCTATCAAATCACTTGAAATATCATAAATTTCATGTCACAAGATGTATAATGCAATTTAAAATAAGTTTCATTTCAACTTTTGTTTAAATGCTAAGTTAAGTTTTTATCTTTTTCAATTATGAAATCATTCAGTTTACAATGTGGAATTCTAAAATCTTTTACGATCAAAATTTTCCATTTTACATCTTCATTTTTAAGGGTACATTTTCAATTAAAAGAATGTTAAAATGCAGTTTTGAAGACTTCCACAATACAAGAATAATATATTTTGAAACTGAAATTTATGGACAAAAAATGTTTTAAGTTGATCGACTGTACATATAAATTAAATAATGATTTTAAAAATTTAACTGTAGTTCGTGTATTCGCAATTGAACAATAATTAATTGATTTTATAGGGCGATTCTGAATCTGATAAAATTAAACATTTACAGATTTGGCGTTAAAAATTGAACTGTTTCAATCCGAAAGCCTTAGTAGTTAATCAAATGTAAACCTCCGATTGAAACTTTATAAACTATCTGTTGTTTCAGTCTAAAATATACCATTTTTAACGCGTTCAATTTGAAAATTTGTAATTAAGAAAAAGAACAATTTTTAATAGTCAGCAATGTTTGACTGTTCATTTTAAATGAACAATTATAAATGAAATATTCAAAACTAAACGATTTGAAACTGAATTGTTTGAAACAGAAAGTCTTTAATAGTTAAAATTTCGGAGAGCTAAACGTTAAAATATTAATTTTAGTTCTTCTAACTAAAAAAATTTTATTTGCAAGTGCAAATGTTGAATATTGATGTGTAAATAACAAATAAAAATGTATTCATTTGGAAAAAATTCGAGTAAGTTGAGGAGATATTTATAAGTTTTTAAATAAAATTTTCAAGTTTTTAAGGATTTTGAAACGTTTTAAGATAATAAAAATATTGTCTTAATATTCCTGGGAAAGTTTCGAATGATTTTTATTTTCAAATATGAATTTTAATAGAATATTTCAAAACGGACGCGAATTTTGATGAATAAATAAAAATTGAACAGTTATAAATTAGGAAAAAATGGATTTTTTAGTAAAAAAATATAGTTTTAAGAGAATGTTTTAGAAGATTTCAAAACAATTTTTGATCTATAAATAACAATTGCATATTTATTCATTTACGACGATTTAAAATTAAAATAATATAACTTCTAATTTAAAAAGTGTTCAATTTAAAAAAATTGTAATTTTTCAATTTTTAATGTTTCTAACTTAAAATTGCATAAAATGATATAATTTTGAAAATTCATAAATTTGTTAATGCATTCTTCAATTTAGAGCATTGGAAATAATAGAGTACATTTATAATTAATACAAATTTTGATTCGTTAAAACGATTACTTCAGACAAATAATTTTTTAAGAACAAGAAAAAATCTGCCTCAACCCGGATTTGAACCGGAAATATGAATATCGCAAAGAGTGGAAATAGACGCCTAAATTTTGCTGTTTAAAAATAATCTTTTTATAGTTTATGCTTGAATTCGAAAACTTTATGAATAGTTTATACTTGTTGAATAATGATTATACCATGACATGCAAGACGCAGCATGTAAATATAAAAACATGATTTTTATTTGAACATTTGTTAATTTTGTTTATAAGATTCGTGATTAATATATTGATATAATTTATAATAAACATTCAAAGCGAATAAATAACTTTGAAATTATTCAACCCGCCCCCCCCCCTGGAGAGTGGAGGGGAAGGGGAATTATTGGATGGGCCCCCCTAAAGCCCTTCTCTGGATCCGCGCCTGCCATGGGACTGCACCCTGATCCAAATAGTAGAAGAAGATATCGGTAATCTACCTTGCTAGCATCTACTTGGTACTCTGCGCATGCGCAATCTAATACTGTAGCTTGGATCAACCTACATTTTATCAATTCGAATTTCGCGCGCTCAGACTTTATGGCTGTTGTGAAGGAATTAATTCATAAAATCAAATCAATTTAGAGAAAAAAAAGGTGAGGTTTAGTGCATATCCGCCATCTTCGAAAGTACCTAACTGGGGTTTCAACGTATTATGTATCAAAAAATCGACAATTATGCGTAACTGGCAAACACTGTGGTGCACGCATCCAGTCTTGTCGCTCAGGGCATGGTCATTTGCGTATGCGCAGTATGAAGTTTCTGCCATAATCGGAAGTTACTAATTAGGGTTATTTAAAACTTATAAATAATGAAAATAAGATAAGAATAATTAAATTAAGCCGAAACTAATTAAACCAAAATAAAACTAATTGATTTAAGTAAAAAATAATTAAACCAAGATAAAAGTAATCAAATTAAGTAACAATTATTGAACTAAGAAAAAAACCAATCTTAAATACTAATTAATAATAACTTGAATAATTAAATAATAAGCTAATTTATTTATTGACTTACTTTAACATGATATGAAATTAGGATTAAATACACATAGTTGTATTTGTTTAATATAAATTTTTATTCAACAACAATCTTAAACTAGTTTTAATAGATCACATTCATTATAAAAAATCTTGACCTACATTTATAAAATTATTCACTAATATATTACATGTTTTTGACGTAATTCATTAATAATTGCTTGACACTCAGAGCTTTGTAGTGAATGGTTACTATTAATACAAAATTGCAGCTCATCCACAAGATCGTTTGGATCCGTATGAAGCAATATACAACGTTCAAGATAGGATAGCTCCTGCTCATCATCATCATCATCCTCCTCCTCCTCATTATCATCGTCATTATCCTCCTCCTCATTATCATTATCATTATCCTCGTCCTCATTATCATTATCATTATCCTCGTCCTCCTCCTCCTCTTTATTATCAGCATCATTATCCTCCTCCTCCTCCTGCTCCTCCTCGTTATTATCATCATTATCCTCCTCCTCCTTCTTCTCCTCCTCCTTCTACTCATGCATCTTCTATAAATAAGACTCCTTGATTATGACTAAATCAGTATAGTCTGAGACACCAACGCATCAACATGTTTCGAAAGGAACAAGATATGCTGTGTCAAATAGCAACAGCTAGTTATAAAATTCGCCGAAAATATCGTACGTTCAAGTTGGGTAAAGAAGCTTGATATATTAGATATATCAATCAAACAGAATAAATGTAGGAAAAATAAAATTGAAAAGATAAGATAAAATAATAAATAAGATAAGATGAAAAGAAAGATGAAGACGAAGAACAAGAAAATGAAGAAGAAAATTATAATCTTTCTTTCATGACTGCTGATGGTGACAGTGATGATGGTGATCAAGATCATGATAAAACTATGTATGTATACCATTAAGCCATTTCCTTTTCAGGGTAGGCACACTACCCGAATCGGGTAGTGTTTCTAGGTGGATAGTTTTCTTGTAGTTATAAATAACTACAAGTTTGGGCTCACCACACCCATAATATGCCAACAGCACACAGTATTCTCGAATGGTCACCCATCCAAGTACTAACCGCGCCCAACGCTGCTTAACTTCAGTGATCTGACGAGAACTGGTTTTTTCAGCGTGGCATGGCCGTTGGCTATGATTGAAGAAAATGTTGAACCTATTGAAAATCATGACAAGTTGACAAATAAATTTATTGGACTATTAAATAAAAATAGGAAAAAATATTTGGATATGGCTTATGATGTACGAAAACTTAGTGATCGTTCGCTGATGATTGGCGATACACCTATCAGCTTTGGTGGAGAATATATCAAGGTTGGTGAAAGACTTTACATGAAAACCACTGGTTTATTGGAACTTTTATTTAAGCAAAAACCTGATGATGTTTATATAAGCCCTAAAGATCTAAAGAACTATGAAGAAATTCTTATAGCTACAAATGCACATAAGAAGAATTATAGTCCTACTTTACCTATTCGCTCAAACAATACTGCAAAATATAAAAATATTATAGTGAAACTTTTTCCACATAAACGATTATCAACAACTCGAGGTTCATTAAAGAAAAAGAATCGATTAACGAGTTTACTACCTAACCTCATCATAGCAAGGAAAGACTCAATACCAGACTACATTTATTGGGATGATCCAAATGAGCTAGTTGATCGTCTTCGTTTACTGTTGGCATCACAAGCAGCAGGCCATCCAAGTCACAGTAATGAAATAGTTTCCACCATTGAAGAATTGCGAATTGCAGAGGTGCGTGAAATCCTAGAGCAAATATGTGCTGCTCTCAAAGAAAATGTGATACCAGAGAGAATGAAGTTGACACGACCAAAGGTACGAAACCAAATATGTACCGGAATAAGACGTAAATATGATTTAACTTTCAATGTGAAGAAGAATTTAAGTTTTGAGACTCTCAATGAAGACGCTTCAAGCAAAAAATCGAAGCACAATGTCAAAGTTATGAAGAAAACTGATGAGCATATGGATCAACATGCGGCGAAAGACGAGGAGGAGGATGTTACTGAGAAGCAAGAGATAGATAGTGATGAGAGTAAAGAAGATAAGCTAAATTATGAGAAGATAGATGAACAGGGGATAGATGAACAAGAGATTGAAGAAGAGAACATAAATGAGAAAGAGATAGATGAGGAGGAGGAGGATAATGATGATGATAATGAGGATGGGAGAGCAGGATAATGGTGATGATAACAAGGAGGATAATGATGATGATGATGGGGGGGACGAGGACAATGATGATGATAATGTGGAGGAGAAGGAGGAGGAGGATAATTATGATGATAACGAGGCGGGGGAGGATGATAATGAGGAGGAGGTATCCTATCTTGAACGTTGTATATTGCTTCATACGGATCCAAACGATCTTATGTATGAGCTGCAATTTTTTATTAATAGTAACCATACACTACAAAGCTCTGAGTGTCAAGCAATTATTAATAAATAAGGTCAAAAACATGTAATATATTAGTGAATACTCTTCTAAATGTAGTTCAAGATTTTTTATAATGTTTATAATGTGTTTGTCGCTTCGTGAACTGAAGTGTTATAAGCGAACATGGCGAATGGAAGAAGTCGATCCCAGTTGTCGTAGTTGTTCGCATAGTGTTTTATATAGTCGTTTAATACTGCATGGCTCCTTGTAGTGACCCATTGGTTTGAGATCGGTAACCAGAAGTTATTAGTGACTTAACGTGAAATTACCTTTCTAAGTTTTGCATTAGATCTCCGATGAGGCTACCTCCTCGATCTGTAAGGATGCACTTGGGTGCTCCATACGATGAAAACAGATTCACTGGGACAGCATGAGCAATTGTTTTTCCTTCGATGTTAGGCATTGTTACCCCTATGCAATACTTGTTAAAGTTATCTTGCATCGTGAGAATATGGCAATTACTTACTATGGTATCGATAAAAACCTTTTCGAACTCACCGAAGGGAGTATCTGGTATTAGCATTGGCTCACGAGTACCAGCACTGAAAAGTTTCATTTCAAGGCAGGTTTTACAGCATCAAATTTATTCGCAGATTTCGTCTCGCATACCAGGTCAAGTGTAGTGCTCCCTCATTCGTCGATAGGTTTCTGTGACACGATTATGTCCACCTCTCAAACTAGCATGATATTCTGCTTTTATTTTCGGTCTATTTTCTGGAGGGGGTACTTCGATTTTTCCGTGACATAAGGTGATAATAATATCACGACCCCGGAAAATTTCGGTTGATAGTTCGGCTATTTTGTTTCGTGGTAGGTCACCAAATAGGTCGCCAGAGTTGGCCATACGACAAGTCGTTTGTTCATCGCGTGCCAAAGCTAGGTGTAAGTTTTTAATTCCCTGAATCACAAAATGTGCAAGATTATCTTTCTTATAGGTAATGGGCTCCGTCCACTAATGTATAACTGTTTCTTCTTTAGTTTGTATTGAGGATTCTCCGAGACAAATTTGAGCAAGATCCTCCTGGTCGGAAGAACAAGAAGTAGTAGGGTCGATATGAGGAATTGTGGCGTCTATCATAGAGTAATATATAGGGGCGATGAGGTTAGTTTGTGGCGTTAAATTTCCTATCAACTCTTCCTGTGCTTCTAAACGTCTTGGTTTGATTACTGGCATCTTTTTTGCCAACTTCTCTGCGTTTTATGAATGTTTGTTGGTCTAATGCGAGCAAACGGGGGTAGAATTGTCTCCTGGGATTATTTGAACAGCCAGTGTAGCAAATAATGATTATCTTGGTGGCTAAGTACAAAGGATGGGGGATTCTATTACTTCAGGGATGTCGCGAAATCGCACCGTACTTTTTCTTACTACCCCGGAATTTTCGGTCGGGTTGGTTTCCGAATTGATATCCTCTAATTGGATTTCAGCGTTTTCTTTTCGTGCCTGACGTGAAGACACATTCAGCGGCTGGTTTTCAATCGATTCAACGTTGTTTTTCACTTGTATTTGACTTTAATATTATTGAAGAAATCTCTGAATTCTGGATGCAAACTCCTGGTCTTCATATTCTCCACAAGGGTCCAAATTTTCAGCATGTTGAAGAAGTTCATCATCATCTTCTCGTTCCGATACTGCAGTGCACGTCACAATAGGAGTTTGATCCATTCCCTCATGGTCCCACGTTGAAGATCCTCTTTCTGCTATGGATTTATCTAATATAGAGAAAGACTTCTGAAGAGATCGCTTCAAATCAATAGATAATTAATTGATTTCTAAGGGTTTATCGCTGTCCTCGTCATCTGATACTGGCGATTGTACGTTAACGATTACTTCTCTGGATTGTTCGGGAATACCTTGTTTCACATTGTCATTCTTTTCCAATAGCATGACTTCATCGTTGCCTGGTGGGGCTAGTCGATCCGCCATTTCGTTACCGTAAACGCCTTTGTGACTGGGAACGTGTTTCCAAATTACTTCGAAGGATCCAATAGCGGCTTTCATTTTTTCAAACTCAGCTTGATTTATTATTGGTTTATTTTCACTACTTTTCCAATCATTGGCCTCCCACGTTTGTCGGCCTTTAGCAGGTTGGGATACGTTCAAGGGATGGTTAGTTCCAAACCAGACTCCTATTCCTGCCTTAGACGCTCTGCAATTACCATGATTACAGGCTCCGTCGACGTATACATCTGTTACAGTATCTGTCGATGCTGGAGTCCAGACTCTAAATGTCCTGTAGTTGGAGGAGCGCTCGTTGGATTTACAGTAGTTTGGGATAGTTCCAGACTTGGTAATACGCTATAATTTTTTCTAAAAACTGGAGAATCTGATTCATCCGAGTCCTGAGAGTTGTTATTATCGGAGGTTGAGCTACTTGGTTAGGTAGAATTTTCAGAAGAAGAACGTCTCACGACTCTTTTTGCGATTGTACTCTCATCCATGACTTCAGAAAATTGAATTTTTGTCGGAGGAATGTAAGATTCATCTGAATATTTTTTTTCGGTTACGGCATTCATCCTGTTTCGAGCCTTGAGTTTTTTTTTCTGTTGGCGTTAAAAGCTTGCCTTTTCCTGGCTTCCAAGGAACAGTTCTTGATACTAAGTGCTTATCATCAGCCGTGGGTCTTAAGATACTTTTTGGGCCTCCTGTAACAGTAGAACCGCTTGATTTTGGATTGAGTGGATCTCTCAAATTTTTTATTTTCTGGGAGGCGATGGCCTTGGGTTAAATGTCTTGAGGAGCGTCCTTTTGTTGTGAACGGGTTATTGGCAAGATTCTACGTGGTGAAGATTGATCATGGATCACTAGAACCTGGCTGGATGCTCCTGAGGGATTCAGGATATCTCCTTCTGGTAACTCTGCCAACGTATTAACGTTGGTCCTGAATTTTCTACGCAATTGATCCAGTGGACCGTTTCGTTGTCGCATGCTTGAGTAAACTTTCTTCCGTAGGGAAAAGGACGAAAGTTCGTTGCTGCGTATAGTACAGCTAGGAATTTCTGTTCTTCTTTCAAATAGTTCTTCTCGTAATTATTTAGGGTTTTGCAAAAGTATGCCTTAACCATGTCCAACCCATCACATTCCTGGCTCAATATTGCTCCTTCTGCATATAGGGAGGCATCTGTGGTTAGTTTGATTGGTTTATTGTAATCCAGATATTTTAGGACTGTATCCTTACAGAGATATTTGCACAATTTCCGGAAACTTCTTTTTTTTGGGACCCCATTCCCATTCCACATTATTCATGAATCGGTCGGTTGGAGGCTGTGCCAGCTTCGCGTAATTCTTTATGAAGCGCCTATAATATCTTGACAGTCCTAGGCGTACTGCGCGGACAATTTTAGGGCGCGGGAAATTTGTAATTGTAGTTGTAATTGGTGTTGAAAAAGCTGTTTTGGCTCTATTGTATGGATGAGTTTTAATCTGGTGGAACCCACTCGCTAAATCTACTACCACTCTAAATTTCTTTTCACTTGATGCATCCATTTCCTCAGGGATTATACATATAGGAGATTTATATGGAGATTTAGAATCTCCGATTATGCCGTCTGCATATTGTTTCTTTGAAAGCATGTCAGCTTTTTTGGCTGCTTCCTTTGAATTTCTATACGGCTCTTTTATAAAAACCTTATCATCAGTGGCGATGATTCGGTGTTGAACTGAATGTGTACAAGATAACTTTTCGTCTCTTAAGTGGAAAATGGCTGGGTATTCCCCCAGCCAGCCGCTAATATTCCTCGTGTGTATCTATCTTATGAAAGTATCTTCCGTTGATATTAGAGTTAGCAATATCTATTATTACAGGTTATCGAGTTCTTCCCTTGATTTTTAGGATTATACGGAAAGGTTTCATCTCTGATTTCAATTCTAGTTTTGCCTTATTTATGAATGGTATAGGGGTGACAGGTCTGGATACCGTTACTAATGTTTTGTGACGAAATGATAGCTCGGCTTGCTCTTGGCGCAAAAATGGTCTCCCAATTATTCTGTCAGTGAAAATTGGAAAATTATTTCTGACTGCGTGAAAGTTTACCGGACATGATTGGTAATCCCTGCTATGGAGACTGAGTATTCTTCCTCGACAGATAGCTTCGGATGTATTGCTCGTGCATTTAGTGAGAATACTGGGGAGTTTTCTTCCTTGCGTTCGATCCAGAAGATTCTTCCTGGCTCTCCAGAAACTGGGTGGTGGTTAGACGCTCCTTGGGGTTTTTACTCGATGTGGCGTCGTACGAACGAGTCTGTGCAGGGTAAGGGAACTAAGGCACTAGTGCAAATCACTAGTGCTTTGTTTTGGTGCCTTCATGGTTGACGTCTCGTTCTTCGTTGTACCTAATTTAATTTAGTCTTTTTTGTTTTAAAATTCACTTTTTTAGATGATATTTAATTTTTTTATTGAAATATCAACTATTACACGTTTTTGTTGAGAAATAATATCTTTATCCCGAAGAATTGATTATTTTTTGTAAATTTAATTATTTTGTTAAAAAGTAATCTTTTAAGGTAGTAAAATGACTTTTTTTCAAATTAATAAGTAAATTTGAAAATTTCAAATTTGTATCTGAACTATTGCTTAGTTCTGTTTATAAAAGGTCCTATGTTAAAAATATTACAATATTAAAATACTGGTATTTGAATGTCAGAGAAAATAAAAAATTGTTGAACGAAAAATCAGGGAATTTTTAAATTAAGCTTTCACCCTGCAAAGCATGTATTATCCTAAATACACAAAATTTTGATTATTGTCAAACCTCATATCTTATTATTTCTGGAAACCATAAATTACGTACAGTAAGAGGGGAAAGGGTATGAATACTTTGTTGTGGTTCGTTACAGGGGGGTGGGTTTGGAGAGGTCCTATAATCTGTTACGTAGTTTGAGTATTATATTATTAATATATATTATCAATAAGTGTCGTATATTTTTTTACAGCAACACTCAAATCGGCTCTTTTCAGGGCCATCTAATTTAATCGGCCCTTTTTGGGGCCACCAAGTATTTTTATCATTGGAATGATCCTTATTGATTTTAAACTTGAATGTAAAAAAGAAATAATAATAATAATTTCACTCATTGGTAACTCTCTTATCTAAGTCAGCACCTCAATACCTCAAACACATGCAACCTTAAACTCCTAGTTTAATTTATACAACTCAGTTACATCCCTCGGTTTATAGGTTTGCGACAAGATATCTAATACTTTTTTGTAACTCTGCTATCCTAATTCAATATATATCCTTTACAAACTCACACAATTACGCTAGCACATTCGATCTCATACTTATTATTGTTATCTAATAATTTGTTTAAATCTCTGATGTACTATATAATTATAACTTCAAGAATATTATGCTAAATAAATAATGATCTACAATCTATATATATAGACATCCGTATCCTAACCCAACCCAGATGCGAATTGACCGTCGGACGGTCGGTCCAACTTTGTGCGCCACTGGTCGGGCAACCAGCTGAATGATAACGGTCAACCGCCTTTGGCTTCTGAACGTCGGCCCGACATTTGATTCCATATATGGGCCATCTATTAAGATGATGTCGGCCCAACCTTCGATTACAGTGTAGGGCCGACTTTGATTTTTGAAGGTTCATACTACACAGGTGGAAATACAGCACTGGCGTAGTCTGGTCAAGTATAGATTGCCGGAGTCCCAGTACTGACTGCATATGGTCCGAATAATATTTATAATTAAAAAGTTTGAATTTCAAACTTTTCGTTTAATTTCAGCACCCACTATTGCTATAATCTAAGATATAACAAAATAGGTATTCAAAAAATAAATAATAATTGATTGCGAGGATTTTGACTATAAATGTTAATGGTCCTGCTTAGAATAAATACATATATTACATTTTTAAACATTATATTAAAAATAAAATGTCTAACGCTACGGGGTTTCGAACCTACACCTATACCTGAATCTATCGTCTAGCAGTCGGGAGTCTTACCCATTAATCTATACCTTAAGAATTAAAAGTCAATGGAAAAACCATCCTCATAAGCTACAGCTCAAAGCAG
The DNA here is from genome assembly GCA_932195095.1 of Andricus curvator. Classification (NCBI taxonomy): domain Eukaryota; kingdom Metazoa; phylum Arthropoda; class Insecta; order Hymenoptera; family Cynipidae; genus Andricus; species Andricus curvator. Next base: position 87,642 of record CAKNYM010044704.1, on the reverse strand, counting down.
TTAAAAAAACAATTTGTTAACCCTTTTTTCTCATTAATTTTTGTATTATTATGCGACCCACGTCTCTACCAGTCCCACAACATCAAATTCCTGGATATACCTCCAGAACTCCTCATCCTTCTTCTTTACGCCTGCTACGTTCCAGTACAGCACCTTCACTACTCCTCTACCCTGCATTACGCCCACCCCCCTAATTTCTACGAAACAGATCCCTCTGCACTTCCTTGAACACCTCTTTCTCCTCGACCCACACTCACATTTTCTCGTCTACTCTTATTTTCCGAAATCATACCTTCGCTGATCTCCCTTCTCTCCTCTCCTTCCTAGCCGATTAAGAATTACATCAAATGTACATTTTTCTGAACATTCACAATTTATCATAAAGATGGAACTTAGAATTTTTTTTCTTAAAAAAAAAGGAAGTGTCTACATATACCGAAATTTCGGCACAAATGTGGGTATGTCTACACAAAAATCCAGCTATTCGTACTCAAATATCGGTCGTTTTGAAATAATGAACCCTAGTATATCCGACGGCTGGCCCATATTTGGGCCAAGCTCGGGCCATCTCTTGCCCAGAGTCGAGCCGACCGTACTTTCACGGTCTTTTTGAAACAATGACCCTGAGTTTATCCGACGGTCCGCTCATACTCGGGCCAAGGTTTGACCGATCGTCGGGTGGATCAAGGTGACTTGTGGCTAACCGACTGCTGTATCCAGAGTTGGACGGACAGCATTCTTGGGGTCGTACTGACCAATCTGCCACAGTTCATCCGATGGTCGGCCCAAAGTTGGGCCAGGATTGGGCCGAGAGTCGGCTTTTCTCCCGCTGCCGACGTCACTTGCCAAAGTCTATGGGACCATGGCAGCTTGAAAACACCTTAGTCGCCCCAACTCTGGTCACCGTAGATCAGTTACAAAAGCATGGCCGACATTGGGCCGATGGTCAAGCTCTGGCACCCGACCGAATTTCGCACCTGGGAAACAAACGTTCTTGAATGAAAGAGAGTTATATATTTGATTTATTTCGAAACTTTGATAAAAACTTTACATTTTCATTTTATTTATTTAGTAGGTCAACACAATTCAAACTTTAACATCAGAAGTACCGGGCGGGGTCAATTAACCCCTTTTGATTTTTAATGTGGTAAATCTCCGCAGCGGTTGCTTGCAGAGAGATGGCGTTTTGTGACATTGAATTATTTATAAATAGGAGTGTTTGAAATTTTTTTCGGAAATATTGGATGCGCACTTGAAAAAAATCGAGTTTTTATATTCTGTTACCGACAAGGACCAATTCACCCTTATAGAGTTTTGGCTGGTATTTCATTACTTTGTTCCACTTCTGCGCAGCAGGTCTGATTTATAGCGCTTCTATAACGTGTGTGTGATATTTCTAATCCTGAGCACTATTACTGCTCTTCTATTCAACAGGAAATAAATGATATACTGCCTGCTCTGGTTTGCATTTATGGTCGTTTCTTCTTCTATTCTGCTTCAAAACATTTTTCGACTATTTTCTACGTTTATAGTAAAGCGCACTTATATTAACGATGTAATATGAACATAGCATACTTCTATCATTAACTTTTGACGGTAAAAACTGTTCAAAATCATTATTTGACACCCAACGCAGGTAGGGGTCAATTGACGCCTCGTGCTAACCCGAGGCGGCAGAAAATCCCGGTACTTCTAGTGTTAAACATTGTAGAATGAAAACATTTCAAAGATTTCATAATTTTATCACAACTTCATATACACATATTAGTCAATTTAGATTGTATAGTTTTAAAGTAAGTTAATTTTTAATTAATTATTTCGTGTCGGCCATCGACGAGTTTACGACTTCTTGAGGAAAGCGATTAATAGCCACATAATTAATTGGACGAGTCCATCTTTCTGCCGGACTGGCGTTGCAAAACTGACTCTGGGATTCCAAAGTTTAAGATAGGCGTCATATCTGTCGTTCTCCATTTTATTCTAGGGTTCATGAGATTATGTGAGTTTTTGAGTTCTTTATTTGTCTAATTGTTTTAGGATACTTAGACCTAAAATGTGGTGAGAAAGAAAAATGTCGCGCTCAGAATAATTTAATTGATCTATCATTCAGGCAGACACCATGTTTGGTGTAGTAGACCTGTTCCTCTTTGATAAATTTTCATTTAGGTTTAAACAATTATTTAGTGTGTTGTAACTTCGATTTGTAATAAAAAATGTATTAGTGTGCATTAAGAGATTCTCATTTTCTTCATAACTTGAGTACATGGAAAGTTAATCATGGTTTAGGTTTAACCCTTTAAATTTATATCCTCTAATCATTGTAATTAATAACATGAACACCCTTTTATTAAATTTAAATAAAATGGGATTTTATTAACTTTTATTACTATATCATGGATCTGTAGTACGCTTCTTGTCCCACTAATCCCTCCACCCTGAGCTAGGGACTTTTTTAGAAAATAAACCTTGAATTAAGATTTTGCGAACAAAATTTTCGCTGAGTGACGCTGAGGAGGCGTCTGGCGCCTAACAGGTTTTCATATCATCAATTTATCTTTATGTTCCTACGTTGTCGCCGCCATTTTGTAGCGATGCACCTAGCTTTATGTCCCATAAGACTGAGAAAGACGTTATAAGATTGGGCGCTCAACGTGGGGCCACAAAGGTACTACAGATTGAACAACATTTTTGTTAGAAAATTAAAATTTTTTAATAGAGTTGAGAAGCTCAAACTAAAAATGAATCAACCATGATTAAAGATAGGCCAAGTTTTACACTGCCATTTTAATTTTGCCATGACATTAGAACTGGATATTTCCAGATTATACAAACATACGATGTATGTTTACTAATTGAGTGCTATGTATTAGGCACTCTGAAAAATTGATTGTTGTTGGTTCCATTTATTGAAACTTGTTGATATTATATAATATCCATTGATTTTGGTTAATTTTTATTCTTTTATTGTTTTATTTTAATTGTTTATGCAAATTATTGATCATGTGATAATCTACTGTGCTTATCTGTGACATTTTGGTTAGGAATACTTTACGAAATTTTCAGCTATTCATATGGAATATTCGGGATTTAGGGATTCAGTTCGGGATTTCTTTTTTTTTTAATCTAGGACTGTTCGAAAACCTTATTTCGGAGATAATTCGGGCTATTAGTACGGAATTTTCTAAATTGTTGAAAATTTCTAATTTTATCAGGAAATTTCAAAATTCATTGGAATTTCGGGGCTGTTTTGGAAATTTTTTGGGAATTCCGAGAGCATAGTCGAAATTCTGTCTAGAAGTACGGAATTATTCGTAACTTTGAAATTTCAGGAATTTCTGTGAGATTTTCGTGATTTTGGTAAGATTTCTTCAGCATTTTCACGATACCAGAATTACTGTAGGGATTTTCAGCTTACAAAATTTCGAAATGGAGAATTCTACCATTAAAGTAGATAGGTTGTGGGCGGAAACCACTGACTCAATAACAAATTCGGCAAGTTCGCTGACTATAGAGGAACTGCGGGAAACTTTAGGGTATCTCAGCCTATCCACTGATGGAGATGACAAGGCGAGGAGGTGGCGTCTAGTAAGGTTCCACCAACATTGCCGTCACAGGCATCATTCGCTGAAAGAGAGTGGGGAGCGGGACTAGTCCGCCGAGATGGAGAGACTACGGGGTCCGCGTTACGCGACTACCCCTTTTTTCCCACCGGTTCTGATACAAATCCGGTTAAGGAACCTCTATCTGCGCATACTACAAACGTGGGCAGCGTGACATTTGCACGAAATTTGGAAAGTGTCGTCAAGTTTTCTCCATTCTCATACGCGACCCCTTTATATACCCCCGTCAGTCGTTCGACCACGATCCCTTCGGCCTTTCGAGGCATAGTCCAGTCCACTGGACCAAGGTTGACAGCCTGCGTTCAGGATTCTCACTGAGTTGGTGGTAGTGGGGATACCTACCTAACACAAACCTGTTTTTTGATTCTTTCTCGCCAACTTGTAACCCTTTCCAGCTGGATAATGTCCCACACTATCGTTTAAATAACCCCTTTTTGACACAAATGTCGCCCCCTAACCCAGTGAGCGGATTTCCGACTGGCTTTGGTGAAAGAAGTAGGGATGATATTCACTCGATCGTAAGAAAATGGAACGTTAGTTACAATAGAAAGCGAGATAGTAGCGCGGAAGAATTCTTAACACAAATCGAAGGATGCAGAAAGGGGAGTTTCTTGTAGGGCGGGGATCTTCTCAGAGCACTCCCGTTTTTATTAAAACCGCCCGCTGAACATTGGTATAGGTTCAACCGGGAAAAGTGGGATACACGGCGGTAATTTACCATCGCATTCAGGCGTAGGTATGGGGGGATGAATTTTCAGATGTTTTTCAGACATCCTCCGATGTCAGAAAGGAAGCAATTGCAAATGGCGATAAATAATTTGCACCCTCAGTATTTAGAGGCCCTTCCGAAAACGGAGTATTGTACTTTTGAGGAATTGGAAGATGTTGACGAAATATTCGAAGCATCCACATTGATAAGTAATGCGTACGTACCCCCTCAACCTATGCAAGATAGTGTCTTATCCGAATTCGCCTACCGTAATAATGCCGGAAAGTCAGAAGGGTTGGCTTCCACCGAAAATGGGCCTACAAGCTCGGACAAACCGAGCAACGGAGCGAGCGGAAATAATAAAGCAATAATAAAAGGCGAGGAGGTAGAGGCCAAGAAAACCCCAACGATAGTAAAAACGAAATCCGGGTAATTCACCCACCGAATAACCCTAATCTAAACAGTATTTTGAATAACACATGTGCTGTACTAGGCCCTCCAGATGTACATACCTCCACAGTACCACAAGTGTTTGGTACACCTCCTACTTTTGGCGCTTATCCGCCTTACCTCAATTACGGCTTTCAGCCCGGCTTTCCTGAGGCACAAATGATGCCGGCTAATTTCATTTATCCTCCAGTGGGTAACCACGCTGTTGAAGCGTGGAATTTGTCGACTGCTGCGGTAGCCCCAAATACGAGAAGTGCGAATCCTCAAGCTTCAGTCCCCTGAGTGTGCACTACCGCTGGTGGCACTTCAAGAGGGGAGCGTTGCTGCTGTTTGAATTGCAATGAGCAAGGACACCTTTATTGTGCCTTTTTCAAACCTCAAAAGGCTTTCTGCCACAGTTGTGGCCAACCCGGCCAAATTTCTACGAACTAAAGCGGATGTTCGGGACCCAGGTCGGGATAGGAAAAGGGGTGTGAGTGACTCTTGGGTCAGATCACTCCCCCATTTTCGTTGTTGAGGCCCCCCAAATTTCGTTAGATCAAGTTAATACGGTACTTGATGAGAGGCACCTATTTATTAGTGTTAGTGTCGATGGTCGGTCACTACGCGGACTCGTTGATCCAGGCTCGTGCTGCACCTACATAGTTCAGCTGGTCTTTGGGAAATTTTCGAATTTGCTTGAGAAATTCGCAGATAAACCACGTCCGGGTATCATGTACCCTAACGGGGTGATCGGGGTGTCGGACAAGCCATTTCACCTATTATGTTTTTAGGTTAAAGAAATTTTTGCAGATTCGTTTCGCACCAACGTTTAATTAAGAAGTTTTATTTGGTCACGATTTTGCCAAATTATTTAATTTTGACGTTAGATTTAAGCCTCGTATTTGGAGAATAGGTAATGGTATTTAGCGAACATACCAGGGACAAGAAATCAGTTCTGAAGCTACCTTGCCATCGGAAGTATCAGTTATTTGCGTGGAGATTGCTAAAAATTCTTTGTCGAATGAATCCGTGCAAGCCTGTGCAGCCATAAAGCAATTAAAGCCTTCTGAGGCTAAAGACTTAGACGATTTTCTTAAAAAACAAAAAATTCCTCCTATGCCAACCAAGCTTCCTGCTTCCCACATGGTGGAACACCATATAGATATTCAAAGACATGCGCCCATCAGGCAAGCATATAGACGCCTTTCTCCAAAGGTTGAAGAATCATTAAGAGAATCTGCTCAAAAGAGATTATAGGCTTTGTATTGACTATAGAAAATTAAATGAGGTGACGAAAAAAGATGCATACCCAATGAGAAATATTAGCAAAATTTTAGAAAAGCTTTCGTCCGCACGATATATCTCTAAAATTGACCTTAGTCAGGCATTCCATCAAATTCCTCTCTCTGAGAAATGTAAGGAATTCACTGCTTTCCCAGTACCGGGCAAGAAGCTCTATCATTGAAATCGCATGCCATTTGGGTTATCAGGATCTCCAGCAACGTTTCAGCGATTGCTGGACCGACTGATAACACCAGAATTTCCATGAGTTGCGTACATGGATGACATTATTGCAGTCAGTGAAACCTTTGAAGAACACATTCATTGGTTAGAGAAAGTCTTAGATGTGATCATCAATGCCGGACTCACGGTCAATCCCAATAAAAGCGAATTCGGTTGTAGTCAGGTACGATATTTCGGATATTTGTTGGATAAAACGGGAATGCACCCTGACTCAGAAAAAATCGAGCTTGGGTTTGGTATCGTGGTACAGCCGAATCATGAAGGATTTCGCTCAAAAGGCAGAACAACTCCATCGATTGTCAAAGAAAAATCGAAGGTTCGAGTGGGGGGAAGAGCAGGAAAAGGCCTTCCAAGAATTGAAATCCGCGTTAATCTCCGCTCCCACGTTATCTAGACCAGATTTCAGTTTGCCGTTTTGTTTACAAACGGACGCAAGTAGTACGGGTTTAAGAGCCTTCCTCCCTCAAATCCAAGATGGTGTGGAACACGTCATAGCCTTTGCTAGTCGATCTGTACAAGGCGCCGAGCAAAACTACACCGTGATGGAGCAAGAATGCTTAGCGGTCGTATGGGTGGACGAAAAGTTTAGAACTTATTTGGAGGGCTATCACTTCATAGTGATTACAGATCATAGTAGTCTCCGATGGCTGTATCACTTAAGAGATCCTACTGGGAGATTAGGTAGATGGGCCCTTAAGTTGTTACAATACGACTTCGAGATAAAACACAGAAATCGTGCCTTTCACCATGTACTATACCAAATTGGTCCAAGAAATGCCATATCAATTTCCGGTTTGGAAATGAGAAGGCAATCGACTATACTATCATCGCCCTGATCACCTGACTGACCCATTACTGCCTGATAAGACCTTTCAACGTCTCTCCTTGCTCTACTATTTGCCCAGGATGTTCAATGACGTTGCAAAATACGTCCGAACATGCCAAATTTGCCAAAGAATGAAGGTAGACCAGGCAGGTCCGGTAGGTCTGATAGGTAAGCGGGTAATCGAACAACCTTGGTGGGTGGTAGCGGCGGACATGATGAGTTAGTTTCCACCTAGCCGCTCTGGTTACCAGTATGTCTTGGTCTTCGAAAACATGTTTACTAAATGGATCGCAGTCATGCCTCTTCGAAAGGCCAATGCCGCTAACGTCCAAAAAAGGCATTCGAGGAAACGATTATCTCTAGATGGGAAACTCCTGAAGTACTGTTCACCGATAGTGGCACTGAGTTTGTGAGGATATTAAAGGTCGCATCGGAATTAGGGATTAGACACTCGACTACCCCAATGTATCATGCTCAAGCTAATCCGGTTGAGAGGGTCAATCGCATACTGAAAACCACGATATCATTTTTCGTTGAAGGTGATCATCGTAGCTGGGATAAACCTCTTCCCGATTACAGCTTTTCGTTTAATACCGCTGTACACAGTTCGACTCGTGTGTCACCAGCGCTGTTAAACTATGGTAGAGAGCCTAGACTTGCAAAAACGTTGAAGACACATGAAGCGGGAGCCCCCGATATAGCCCCATTAGCAGTAGAGAGATAGGAATGTAGACTTAAGCGATTGCCAGCCCTTAGAGACCTAGTCGCAAATCACTTGAATATAGCGTCCGATTGTCAGGCGAAGTATTATAATCGCAGGAGACGAGATATTCGCTACTAAGTAGGTGATGCTGTGTGGCGCAGGACTCATATTGGATCTTCAGCTATAGATTTTGTCGCGAAAAAATTATCCCCGAAATATGCCGGTCCGTTCAAGGTTATAAAAGTAATATCGCCGGTAGTTTATGAAATTCAGGATGAGTCCGGAATAATGGAGAAAGGACATATTAAAGATTTAAAACACTACTGGTCGATTGATCCGAACCTAGTTAACGAAAAATCCCTTTTACGGCTCGGAGATGAAAGAGTACATTCCCAAGTTCCGCCCGGGGACGGTTCAAGAACTCAGGAGGCGCATGAGTCATGCCCGCCGCAGGACGTCCTCGATATCGTAAGCCCACATTCAGACGGTCCTGCTACAAGTGAACCGCGAACCAATCGACAGGAAGAAATGGTCCCCGTCCTATGCCAAGATAGCTCAGGACCGTCTGTTCAAGCCCGTACAAGTCTCGAGACCCCGAAATTCCTCCCAGAAGAAAGAAGGGAAGGCCCCAAAAATCCAGAAGCTCAGGTGAGTCCAGAACCACTACTGAACTCAACGCCACTGGGGATCCGCCGGAAACCGAAGCAAATAATACCACCGATCAACCTCCGAGTCGCAAAAGAGGAAGACCTCGTCGAAGAACCATCGGTATCCCAGTCGGACACCTTTCCCGCCGCCGTGATCCAGGTAGGCCCTGAAAGCCCCAAAGGAGCCATACTAAGGACTTCGTTCCACCCGAAGCCAAAGAGATGGAGCAGGAGAAGGAAGGACCCCGCCGTAGTAATCGGCTCAGAAACAGAAAATAGGGTACCTTTCAAATTCTCTCCTGCCTCAGGGCCAAACGTGATGATGGGAATTGAGTTCTGAGAGCTGGAGGAGAGTTGTAAGCTGTTCTCGTGTAGCCCTCCAGGCACTAGTTATTTTAAGCCTTTTCGTGTAGTTTTAGGATGTACACACTTACTTACTTTTTAGTTTAGTCGTAACTTCAAGATTTTCTTTTCTTTTGCCTTAGCTGCTGATTAAAGTCAGCTACGACGAAAGTCAAAGATTTATATTAGTTCGACTGAACTAGAATAACTGAACTCAAGAGTATTTCAAAGTGCAACAATCAGTTTCTGTCAGGGAGATCCTGAATCTGAGAAATAGCAGATAAATTATTATCATATTTCTTTTCTTTATCACAAGTTACCTGGAATTCTCAGGCTTGTTTTCCAAACCTTTAATTCATTTTTTTTCTTTTTTTCTTGATTCTTTTGAGAATTATTATTCGAGATACCTTGTAATGACACACTAAATTATAATCAGTTACAACAACACTCAACACAATTATGCTCTTGAACTTAATGAACAATCTGGAGCTCGGATTGGTGACGCCTGCTGGTCTGGGGACCTGGGGATCCTTCCCCAGCTTTTAAGAATTACAAAATTAAGCACTAGACCCCGATTATTCCCATGGCCGCCACGAGCTCAAATTAGAACATAATTTAGAGATAAGATCTTATTGTAATCTAAGGTGTGTTGAATGAGAGCGAATTTATTTTTCTATTTTATTTCAGGAAAACAAACAGAGAAAAAGCTATCTAGGTTAGAATTTTCAAACTAATTTTTTGTAAATTGTTACTACTAATTAAATTAGATTAGTTACCTGGAGTAATAAGGTAAGGAAGACTTGACGTCCTACACTGAACCAAGAATCACGGAGTCAGCTTAACTTCAGAAACCATGTAAGGAAAACATCACCACTAAGTACTACGTCGCCTGCACCACCTCACTTCTCCAAGCTGATCACACTCACCCACTGACATGTAACACTACAGATAATTATGGGGCCCATCCGGAAATTGATCTATAGGCGTCAAAAATGATCCAAACTAGAAGGATTATTTGTAAAATATCAGGCCATGCCAGACCTGATACCTTTTAAAACATACGTAAGGATACATCTTGTGCCGGCCGGCATTCCACATACCGGAACGGTTCGAATTTCATCTACCTGAGTCCCAGAAATCGAGCTTGGGAGGGCAGTACCGACTGGACCGAGAATTGTGGCGCGAGCGGGATGGAACTGGCGAGTGCAGAGGACGCACGAGAAATCAGTTTCTTGTCGGCCATCAACGAGTTCTGTCGGACTGGGGTTGCAAAACTGACTCTGTGATTCCAAGGTTCAAGGTAGGCGTTATACCTTTCGCTCTCCATTTAATTCTAGGGTTCATGAGATTATGTGAGTTTTTGAGTTCTTTATTTGTCTAATTTGTTGAAGTTACTTAGACCAAAAATGTGGTGAGAAAGAAAAATGTCGCGCTCAGAATAATTTAATTGATCTATCATTCAGGCAGACACCATGTTTGGTATAGTGTACCTGTTCCTCTTTGATGAATTTTGATTCAGGATTAAGCAATTAGCTAGTGTGTTGTAACTTTGATTCGTAATAAGCAATGCATTAGTGTGCCTTGAACCTTTGAGGACAACGTGGGGTGTGTGGCCACCCCAACGGAAGAAAAAACGCATATTCGCTGTGTACAGGTTGCAGGAAGGCTTCCCGCTTTGAGTACCTTCTCTTTCAGTATCACTTCAGCCCCTGCTACGCGGAAGTTGTCGCTGGAGGTAAGTGACCTTGAGAATCTCAATGGAATAATTTTGGGGTTTTTCCGCACACAGTGTGAAAAAAAAATGTCACGGACAAATTGATATTCAGAAGCTATTTCTCAACCTATTTGAACGTTTTTTTTTAAATTGAAGCTTATAAAATTCCACACAAAACTGTCGATCCATATTTTGAAAAAAAAATTGTTTCTTTTTTTTATTTAATAACAAAAGTGAAAAAAAAAAGAAATTTTTTTTTTAGTACCGGGTTTCGAGAAATATTTGGATTCAATCAAGAATGCCTAGAATCAATGAAAAAACTATCCAGGAAAGTTTTCCGAGAGCTCATCCATTATTTAAAAATTTATTGAGTTTGTTATAAACAAATATATATACCATTAAACCATTTCCCTTTCAGGGTAGGCGTGACACTACCCGATTCGGGTAGTGTTTCTAGGGTTTTCTTGTAGTTATAAATAACTACAAGTGTGGGCTCACCACACCCACGATGTTGATGACCCATGATGATGATAAGTGAGTGAAAATGGATTCATAGGGATATACAGTGATTCGTCTATTGATTCGCACTAAATATGAATCATTCATAGTCAGAAACCGATTTTCAACTAAATTCATGAAGGACAATAAATAATTTTTTATTTTATAAACAAATTTTATAAACAATTGGCCATATCAAGTATTTATGATGTAATAAATAAAGTTTTTTCTACTGAATCCGACAAAAATTATAGAGAAATATCACTCACTTATCAGATTCAGTCATTCAATAACAATTGATGATTGTTCAAACAAATTTAATTAACAAATGCACTGTTTGGCTATTTTCAGAGGTAGAAACTTGATTCTTTAAACGTAATCAAGTGTAAATGACTAATTTTCAAACCTTTTGTGAGTTTAAATAACAATAAACAATTTCAATTGTTAACAACTATTTTATAAACAAATTTTTATCGTCTTAGGCATTTTTGGAGATAAAATTGCATTTCTATGATGTGATTAGCAGCTTATTTTTTACCAATCAATCTTTGCTATCAATCGATAACAATTGATAATTGTTCAAACATAATTAACAAATGCACTGTTTGGATATTTTTAGAGGTAGAAATTGGTTTTTACAACGTAATGAAGTGTTAATGACTAATTTTCTATCCTCTAGGGAGGAATAATTTAAAAAATTTTATCAATAAACTATTTTAATTGTTAAATACAATTAAAAGTAGCAACTTAGGAATTTTTTTCTAAAAAATGCCCAGGATAATAATAATTCGTGCATATAATTATTGTTAACAATTGAAATTCTTGATTGTTATGCAGACTCCTTAAAAGTTTAAAAATTAGTCATTTACTCATCATCACGTTGAAAAACTCCAGTTTCTACCTCTAGAAATAGCCAAACAGTACAATTGTTAATTAATTATGTTTGAACAATTATCAATTGTTATCAATTGATAGCAAAGAGTGATTGGTAAATAATAAGCTGCTAATAACATCATAGAAACGCAATTTTATCTCCAAAAACGCCTAAGACGATAAAAATGTGTTTATATAGTTGTTTTTAACAATTGAAATTGTTTATTGTTATGTAAACGCCAAAAATTTTTAAAAATTAGTCATTTACACTTGATTACGTTGAAAGAATCAAGTTTCTACCTCTGAAAATAACCAAACAGTGCATTTGTTAATTAAATTTGTTTAAACAATCATCAATTGTTATTGAATAACTGAATCTCATAAACGAGTGATATTTCTCTATAATTTTTGTCGTATTCAGTAGAAAAAACTTTATTTATTTCATCATAAATACCTGATATGGCTAATTGTTTATAAAATTTGTATATAAAATAACAAATTATTTATTGTCCTTCATGAATTTAGTTAAAAATTGATTTCTGACTATAAATGATTCATATTCAGTGCGAATTAATTGACGAATCACTGCCAATCCCTATGAATCCATGTTAACTCACTTACTTGTTCATAACAAATTCAATAAATTGCTAAACAATTGCTAAGCTATTTGACAACTTTCCTTAATTATTAGCTACATTGATTCTAGGTATTTGGGATTGAATCCAAGTATTTCACGAAACCTGGAAATGCGCCATTAAAAATTTAAACGCAAAAAACAGAGGGGGGTGTGCATACACCCCACGTTGCTCTATACGTCCCACGATTCCACCTTGTCCTCGAAGGGTTAAGAGATTCTTATTTTCTTCTTAATTTGAGTACATGAAAAGTTAATCATTGTTTGGGTTTATCCCTTTAGGTTTATATCCTCTAATCATTGTAATTAATAACATGAACACCCTTTTATTAAATTTAAATAAAATAGGATTTTGTTAACTTTTATTATTATATCATGGATCTGTAGTACGTTCCTCGCCCCACTAATCCCTCTACCCTTAGCTAGGGACTTCTTTAGAAGAGACACCTTAAATTAAGATTTTGCGAACAAAATTTGTTTTGAGTGACGCCGAGGAGGCGTCTGCCGCCTAACAGGTGATTATATCATCAATTTATCTGGCTCTTCCTACGTTGTAGCCGCCATTTTGTAGCGATGCTCCTAGCTTCGTGTCTCATAAGACTGGGAAAGTCGTTATACAGTTAACAAACATAATTGTTTGAAAAATATATTATTATTGTTTATAACTATCTTCTCTTAGATCATTGCTAGAAAGTTGCTGTTTGTTCTGAAATTTTTAACTTTGCTTTGGCTTTTCAGTTAAACAAATAATGAATAGACAAAAGAGAAAATAATTTTTTTAGCAATCTTACTTTTTGTGAATATATTTTTCTGAAATAAAACAGGTTTTTGAAATATTATTCAAATTTTTGAAATGGATCATATTGTAAATGTAAATTTTCTTTGAAGAAGTTACTGAGAACTAAATAGTCAACAAAAGCTGTAAATTTCAGAAAAACCCGCACATTTCTAGCATTATTCTAATAGAAGATAGTTATAAACCTTAATCCATTTTTCAAACAATTATGTTTGTTAACTAGCATTAGTAATTATCTCACTAAGTAAAAAGTGAATAAAAAGTTCAAAATTTCCGAAAAGCCGCCACTTTCTAATATTATTCAAAGATAATATTATTAAAAATAGTAACAAATTGTTTGAAGAATTATTGTCTTTTTTTTATAATGTGTCTCCTACGGGTTTACAGGACCTCCATTCCTTTCAATACATCCGCCATCATATTTTATAATAGCTTAGCCTTACTTTTTACAATTAATTGCAACTATTTACATCAACTCTTATATCTAGATCCTCATTTCTTTTTTTTCGATAGCGCAATTTGGGACGTATTAGCGAACGAGTGAGCGAGCGAACAAAAGCCAGAGTGCAAGCGAGAGAGAGAGAGAGAGGGGAGAGGGAGGGAGAAAGAGCGAGAACGCAACCGCGTCTTAATCTACTTATGCTATTACATAACCATCCTCTTACATAACATAACAAATCTTTATGCTTCTAATCTGAGCGACTTCCGTTTCCTTTTTCTTTTACTTCTTTTGCAGCTCCATTTTACCATTTTTTCACATTCATTCTTTCGCACTTGCTCCTGTAGCCCCTCCAACTCCCTCATCCACTTATCACCCGATCCATCCTCCCCTAGAATCTTTTCCACATTCTCTTGCCAGCTTCCTTTATCTTATATTCCTTTCCTACATCCTTCCCATACATGTTCCCATGTTTCCTCTCTCCATTCACAGATTCTGCACTTTCTGTTTTTAATAATCCCTCATCTTTCTATTAATTGTCTTTCCTTCTTCCTTTTTTGCAATTCTTCATAGTTTACTCTAGTCCCGTCTTCTATATCTCTAGTATTAAAAAACTACCTCCTTTCTTTTTCCTATCTCGTTAATTCTATCGCCCTTCCTCTCCTTTCTTCTACCTCTATCAAACGCTTCCTCATTAACTTCCCTCCCTTTCCCTCCCTTAGCTTCGTCTCAAATTTTCATGCTCTCTTTTCCGCTCTAGTACTTAATTTGTCCCTTTGCGCTTCTTCTCTCACCATATATCCCGGCGTTCTCCAGTCTACCCCTAACTTCCACCTTATATACCTTTTTTGTGAACTCTCAATAACTTTCCTTTCCTAACATCCCTATATATCTGCCCCATAACCTAATACCAGCCATTCCAGCGTAACAAATAGCCACATTCTCCTTCTCCATCTTTTGAAACTTCTTTTTCCTATTCCCCATATCTGTTTCATCACCTCTGCTGCTTCTTTTTATCCTTTCTCTTATACGAGCTCTTCGATTTCCATTTATTTGCAAGTTATATCCCAAATATTTAAACTCTTTCACTTTTTGTAACTATATTCCCTTCCATCTCCCCGCCAATTCTTTCTTTCTTCCCCTTCTTTTCTAAACCTCATTATCTTTGTCTTTTCTACATTTAAATTCACGTTTTTCCCACTTAAGTTCCTTTTCAATTGGGCTCAGAGGAAATCCTTGCCTTACTCCTCACCAACCAGACACTATCTTCTACTTCCTCTCCTAACTTTACACTGCTTTTTGTCTTTCTAAAATTTTCCGATACTCTCTTTATGAATCCCTCACTCATCCCCTTTTTTACCATAACTTTTGCTATCATGCCTTGGTCTAATGAGTGGAACGCCGCTTTTAAGTCCACAAACAGTGCTATAATTACCCTTTATAATCTTTAACCTCCTTCCCTTTGCCTTTCTTCACTATGGGTACCACTACTCCTTCCTTCCATAACTCTGGCCACTCCTTTCCTCTCTATACTGGATTGCACATTATCCATGCCCATTCATTCAATTCTGTCCCCCCATATTTCCAGACTTAATTTGGAATCTCATCTATACCAAGTGCCTTTCCATTTTTCATTATCCCTAATACCATGACTATTTCCTCTCTTGTAATGTCATCATCATCTGTTTCCCTGTCATATTTCCTTCCAAACCTTTTATTTTCCTCCTCTTTTTTTATCATACATTTCAGTATACTCCTTTTTTTCCTATATTTTTCTCACTACTTGTCCCTTTTCTCAATTTTCTCAATTACCTTCTCACTTCCTTCTTCTTCTGTTTACATTCCTCATCCCATCCACTTCTATCCCTTCCTTCTCCACTTCTTTTTTTGCTTGTGCACTCTAATACTTTTTTATTTCTCCTATCATTATTTCCATCTTCTCGTTTACACTTCCTTCCCCCATTTTGATATTTCTGACCTTTTCCTTAAACTGTTCTTTATCTTCCATTGACCATACCCTCTTCCTGCTCTTTTGACTTTTCCTTCCTTTTTAAACGTACTGTTATTACTCTTTTCTTTCTCTATTGTCACTATTATGGAAAAGTGATCCGAATCTATATAATTCCCCACGCTAATCTTTTGAGGTTCTCTCTTACCTCGTCGTCCACTACCACATAATCCATGACCATTCCCCTTTTGCCTCCTGAACGTGTACATTCCCCTTCCTCACCCCCTTATATTTCCGTTTAGGATAAACCATCCCATCTTCTCTAAGCCCTTTAATCATTTATTTTCCTTCCCATTCAGTATCTTGTCTTTGGATTTTCTTTCTCGCTCTCCACCCCATTCCCCCCCTCCTCTATCTCCTGTTTTTGATTTAAAATCTTCTCCTATTATAAGCCTCATCTTTTGTTTATTTTCTTTCACCAGTTCTCTCATCTCCTCTGATTTCTCCTGCATATCACCGTTTACATAAACCCCCACTATCTTCCACCTCTCTCCTCCCATATTTATGTCTTCTACTATTAATCCTTCTTTTTGTTCTTTCATCTCTTCTTTATCCTTCTCTGTTATACATTCGTTTCTTGCTCCCATCGCCATTCCTTCCATTGCTCTGCCTTTTTTATTCTTCCTCTCTGCATTTTGAACCTACCATTTGTAACGTCTTTGTTATATTCCCCTTACTATTTTACATCGCTTTTCATCTAGCCACATCTCCGTCATCACGACTACATTCCAATGTGTCAAATTTCTCATAAACTTCCTATCCTTTCTTTCCAAGCCTAGTACATTCCAGTAGCATATTCTGCAATCTACCCTAATTTCGTTTCTCGTCTCTTTTTGTTTCCTACTCTTTCTTATTTCTATATCTCCCGCCCCTTTCTCTCCTAGTTTCCCGACCCCTGATTTTCTACTAACTCTTCCCTATCCTCGTCCCAATCCCCCCATACACCTTCTATCTGTATTCTCCCATATTTAACCCATGTTCTTCTTCCCTTTTTTATTTCCTCTTCCGCTATTTTTCTTAACTTATACTGCATATTCCTTTCTATCCATGTCAAATCATCCTCTATTCTCTCCAAATTTTCATATGACACCCTCTTCTTTATCATCGTTTCCCTCTTCTTTTTTAGTTCTTTAGTTTCACCAGTACTATTTACTCCCCTCTTCGCTCTTCTCTTCGTACACTTCGCACTTCCTCTACCTCTACCTTAACATCAATACTTCTTAGTACTTCTTCCACTCCTTCCAATCCTTCTCTTTCTTTTCTATTTTTTGCTCAATTTATATCAGATTTTCCTTCTCCTTATTCCCACTCTCCCCACCTCCAAGCAGAAAATGCAATAAAATGTTTAATAACAAAATTATTTTTTTTCGAGATGCGCACTTTTTTTAAACTATAAAAACAAAACAATGAAAATACGTATGCTTCAATACCAATGCATATTATGAATTGCAATAATATAAATTTATTGAACAGGCCGAGGTACAGAAATAAATGTAATATACATCTTTTTCTACTAAATAAAATTCAAATTTGTATACTTGAGGCTCGAAACCGGCCACACCGTTGCACTGACCGACTTTAACTTTTTCACTTTCCATTATATATTTATCTCTTTACTCGAAAATTCATCTTTTTGGTTAAAATTGTTTTTTCTTTGTTGAAAACTAATCTTCTTGGTTGACAATTCAAGTACTTGGTTGAAAGTAGAACTATTTTTTTTATTCAGTTTTGTGGTTGAAGATTTTGTTGAAATTTCGTATTTTTTGGTAAAAAATTAAGATTCTTGCTTGAAAATTCAATTACTTGGTTGAAACTTAAACTATTTTCTTGAAATTTTTTTTTGTAAACTATTATTTTTTTTAATTGAAAATGTTACTATTCCATTTTTGGTTAAAAATTTATGATTTTTAATTGATGCTTTAACTATTTCCTTGAAAATCTGTAGTTTTCAGTAGAAAATTAATCTTCTTGGTTGAAAATTCATGTTTTTGGTCGAAAGTTCTACTGTTTGGTTAAAAATAATTCTACTTTGTTGAAAATGAAACCATATAAAACAAAAAGTATCCTATTCGGTTAAAAAATCTACTGATTTGTTGAAAATTCGTCTTTTTTGGTTGACTGCATCTGTTTTTTATTTAAAATAAACTTCGGTTTTGGTTGAAGTATGAACAATTACATTTTTTGTTGAGAATTCATCTCTTTTGGTTGAAAATTTAACTATTTTGCTGAAAAATCATTGTTTTTTATTAAAAATTCATTTTTAGCTGAAAAGTTAACTATCCCAGTTAAACATTTATAATTTTGGTTGAAAATTAAACTATTTTGTGAAAAATTCGTTTTTTTTGTTGAAACTAAATTTTCAACCTGAAAATTGAACTATTCCATGTTTGGTTAATAGTTGATCTTTTTTAGTTGAAAAATACAGTTTCCATTTTCTGTATTCACGTTTTTATTTCTGTTTTACTTTCTTAGAGTTTCTTCCAAGTTTAGTTCAAATTTCACTGTCGTCTTCGCATTTTCATACCCAAATTCCACGATAAATACTTAAAATTTTATGTTGATTCCGTTCCAGTATTTCATGTCCAAAACTAATATCAAGAGAAAAACTGTAAATAAGATCGAATGCAATAAAAAATTTGACTTTTAAACGCGAAGTTAATTCATAAGTTAAGTTAGTCTTGAGTAATAAAAAGTTGTTAATCATGTGTTTTACACGTTTTTAAATAATTTTATACAACTTTTATTCCATTTCCGTTTGTTCTCGATGTATAGTATTAATTATAGCGACCGTTCCACGGGGGTAAATCCGCCGCCACATGGCACAGCTATGTAGTTTGATATAAAAGTGTTAAACATAATGAAGAAACGTTCACATCTTGAATAAAACCGAGTGCGAAGCACGATTACGCGATGAGAATGTGTTTTTTAAAGCCGAAGAAGCTTTAACAAAAGAGAATTCACAATTACCAAATTACAGTTCTCGATGCTTTGAACTTTAATTTTAAAAGGCCTGTGCACGAATGGGGGGGGGGGTAGTAAGACGGAGCGCGTAGCATCAGGTAAATACATTGTTGATCGCGAAGCGCGAGAACCGACAGTCGCGCGCCCTAGGCGTGCCCAAACTTGCGAGCCGCGTGCACAGCGCGCGATGAGCATGTGCCCGTACGGCAAGCAGATTTTTTCTCATGGGAAATACGTGTTGAACTTCAATTTTTTAACGTTATTTTTGAATTAGATGGGCAGGGGTGCAAATTATACGGACCCTAAAAACAAAAAGAATTTTCAAGTAAAAGAGCAGAGTATTTAGCTTAAAAAATGATAGTTAAATTTTTACTCAAAAAATTTAATTTTCAATAAAAAAGACGAATTAAAAGAAAATGGTTCAATTTTTTAAGAGATTAAAGTAGAATGAATTCGTTCTTTCCATTCAAATAGCTTGAGACTAATTTGATAATCCAATCTAAAAGACTAATTTAAGAGTAAAACATTTATAAATTAGAAAATATTGCAGGAATTTCCCTTGAGTAAATCTCTGCATGCAGTATTATTATAATAGAAGTTGTAGGCTCCGGAAGCTACGATCATGGTTCCTTAAAGCAACCAATCTCAACGCAACTGGAACGTGTACGCCATCCACACTCCTGCTCGCGATGGACTGAGCCTGACGCTGGCAAGCCGGGATTTTGTTGAGTTAGCTAAGAAATTAAGCTTTCATGCCTCCAATTAGTCGATTATGAGAACTACAAGATGGACTTTGTAGCCTTGGTACAGTGTGCTCAGCTCGAAAAGAAGTGCTTGATATTTCACCCGTTTTTCTTCCTCCTCTGCCGTGATATTACCATCGGCTGGTATCGAGAATTCAATCATGTGAATGATCTTCGTCTTCAGATCTTGCAGGACAATATCAGGCTTTGTATTACTGATATGTTTAGTGGTGGAGAATGAGAAATTCCAGAAGATCTTACACTGATCATTCTTCACAACGGACTCAAGTTCCCCCTGCGCGTATGGCAATACTGGCAATAGATCAACACCATAGAAGTGCCGAAGATGGTAGTATAACATTTTTAGAGCCGCATTGTGTCTCTGTATATACCCGTAGCATGCATACTTTGAGCATCCACTGAGAACATGTCCAAGTGTTTCTCGCTCTTTCTTGCACGCTCGGCAGTTGGTATCGCCTACAGGTACATTCATTATGCGTTCGCGGTAAACGAAGGTGTTTATAACGCCATCTTGACACGCAAAAAGAAATCCCTCAGTCTCCGATCTCAATCCAGCAGGGGCTTGTCAGCATGTTCTCTTAGTAGAATCGAATGTTCTGCTTCCTGTACACGATTTTTCAGCATCAAAGGTGTTGGTGATGCTAGGCCACGTGTAGTGTCGCTGGAATCAAATGGAAGATCAAGCTCCTCTGCGGCCCTATCTGTGGCACGGTATAGAAACGGCGCAGCATTGACGACTTCATGTTGATGTACGAGTCGCATAAGAGAATCTGTGCTATTTAGAACTGAACAGGCTGTAGCCAGAACTATTCTTTGATGAAGACACTCCAAGGTTAGCAAGTCTCTACCCCCTTCATCTCAAGGGAGGTACATTCGAGGTACGGAGGATCTAGAATGATGACTTCGATGGATTGCCACCATCTTGCGTGTGCTTAAGTCAAGTTGCTTCAACCCATCGACGTTCCATTTTACTGCACCAAACGTGTAGAGCAGCCTAGGAACGGCCAGCATATTGGTCGCCTGGATCTTATTCTTCCCAGATAATTCGGAAGCCCAAATTTTTCTGAGAATTTGGCGATACCTTTTTGCAAGGGCCGTTTTTAACAAACGCACATTTTGGGTTTCCGCTTGCGGTATTCTAAGATATGTATATGTTTCTCCATTACTAAGATGTTGAATTGTATTTCCGTCTATGAGTTGAACATCCTGATCGTCACGCGATGAAGCAGTTTTCAGTCTTCCTTGGTGTAGGTGGACGCAGGCACACTTGTCCAGTCCAAAGCTCATACCAATCGCTTTATAGTACCTATTTACCGCCGCCACTAGGAGGTTACGGTCTTCTTTTGAAGAAGCCAAGAGTTTAATGCAGAAAAGTATCGGACTTACAGAGTCTCCTTGGAAGACCCCCCTCTTATATGTGATGTAGCTAGTAGTCACTTGTCTTTTGTCAGATGTTATGACAAATCTTGTCCGGCACAAAAGCATAAGCTCTTTTATGCATCTCACTATTTTCAGATACACCTGCAGGCACTCAAGGAGCTTAATAAGTAGCTCATGGTTCGTGTTATCGAATGCCTTACGGTGGACAATGCAAGCCATGGACAGATTGCGCCGATACGTATGTAATCCAGTCCCGGGTAATACACCTGTCTATTAACAGGTTCTCCCAGAAACCTGCCAGCTCTCTCTTGCATCCACGTTGTTCAACTATTGCACTCCCTACCGGCTCGATAGATGTTAATATCCTTTGTTTGAGGATGCCAGTGTATAGCTTGTAGCTTGTGTTTAAACAAGCTATGGGCCTGTAGTTCTTTGGACATCACAAATCTCCGGTCTTTGAGGTCAGTACCATGCGTCCTTCCACTAGCCACTGCGGGATGGGTTGTTCTCCGTTTAAGAAAGTAGTAAATATACAAGCTAGATATTGGTGCGTAGAAGTAAACTTCATCTACCAAAAGTTGTTGATTTCATCTGGCCCTGGCACTGAAAATTTTTTAGTTCTAGCGTTAACTTTCTTCACTTCTTCAGCAGTAATTAGTGGACACTCTTCCTCTGGACCGTGTAATCTTTGCCCTTGGAAAAAGTTACGAAAGAGTGATATAGCTGAAGCGTCTTCGTTTAGCTGATAACTATCTACATATACTTGCTCCCAGAAGACTTGAATCTCTTCTCGACTAGGTGGATTTTTAACGGCACGTGACGTTTTATTCAACAGACGAGAAGGATGAGTAGAAATGGTGGAATTTTCCTGAATCCACTTTACTCGCCGTTCAAGGCGCTGTTTCGCTGTTGAAAGAGATCTTATTTTTTGCGTCCAGTGCTGCTTGATGGTCAACAGTATACACTTGTTCAGCGTGTGATTTTCTTTCCTTAAGTTTCAAGCAAGTGCCCTAACTTTCGGAGTGAATTTTTTATTTGATGTTATGTAGCTAATCACGCACTGAACATTTAATGCATGCCATCTTGCCGTTTCAAATTTAAACTGAATCTGCGCTCGCGAGTCTTACTCAGGCGTACTGAAGTATCGTTGCTTCTATTGTCGCCAAGCAGGAAGACCGCCTTCTCATAAACTACACAGTTTAGATTCCAGAGATTAAAATCTTCGGGGAGCAAATCGGGCAGAGCAGTATTAGCTTCAGTTAATTTGTCCATCCTGAGAAAGACTTTTTGGTGGACTTTTGATCTCCTACTTCTCATGTTGACATTATCGGCTACTTGCAAAGGTGCTCTTGCTGGAACGGGTGGTATGTTCGCTGGAGGATGTTGCTCTTCTTCTTGCTGATAAAGAGCTTCATATCCGTTTTTGCGCAAAAAGAATACCGGATCTCTTATATACTAAAGCGTTTTATGAGCATATGCCGGGTGCATATTGATCAACCGTTCATGTAACCTCTGCATAAATCCTCTTCGCCCCATGAGCTTCTTTGCCAAAAGGTGAGGATGACCCTCCTGAGTTGGCCCGACTATTTAAAACGATGTTCTCGCGTTTGTCCGCGGCCATTGCCTGATCGTCACCTCGGTACGGTCCTATTACCACTCCCAACTGAACCATGGCCTCCATCCGAGAGAGGCCTATTGTGGGTGGCACTGCGCGATACTGGTGACGTATCCACATAATTCCTTGATTTACGGAGTTAGCCCAATGAAACGTGGCTGACTGCAAGAGCCGGAGCTCTCGGCTGATGGGGTCGCCCGAGATTATTATTCATTTCAAGATATTTTGATTTCAAACCCGATTTTATTTCACGGGAAACTGCCCAAAGAATTTTATTTGATGATCTAAACTGTTTCTAAACATTTAAATTGTTATATTTATCCAAATATTATCAAAGCTATATTACTTTTAGTAAGATTTGCAGCTATTCAAAAAACTAAGGAAAATGCAACCCTGAAAATACGTCTAGTTAAAGTATTTTATTCCACACCTGACCGGAAAACCCACCTTTTGCCCCTGATGAGCGGGGCAAAAGTAGCATATTTTTCCCGAAAACTAGTTTTGCGGGGCGAAAGTAAAATAAGCGGGGCGAAAGTAAAATTAGCGGGGCGAAAGTAAAATTAAGCGAGGCAATAAGCAATTGAATTGAATAGAGACAATTGTTTAAACAATTGATTATTTATATTAATATACCCTTAGAATAATGCTAGAAAGTTGCAGTTTTTCTAATATTTTCCACTTTCGGTCTACTTTCAAATGTTGGTGAGGTAACAATTAAATCAAGTTAACAAAAATAATTCTTCAAACAGTTTATCATTATTTTTAATAATATTATCTTTGAATAATGATACAAAGTTGCTGTTTTCCGAAATTTTTAACTTGTCGTCCACTTTTTACTCAGTGAGATAATTATTAATGCAATTCAACAAACATAATTGTTTAAAAATGCATTATGGTTTATAACTATCTTCTCTTATAGTAATGTTAGAACGTGGAGGGTTGTTTTGAAATTTACAGCTTTTCTTTAACTTTTTAATTTTTAGTAACTACATCAATGAAAATTTACGTTTATAATGTGATCCCCACAGAAAATTTGAATGATATTTTAAATACCAAAGCAAAGTTGAAAATTTCAGAAGAAACTGTAACTTTCTAGCAATTATCTGAGTGAAGATAGTTATAAACAATAATAATTTTTTTGAACAATTATGTTTGTAAACTGCTCTTTCCATTGTAAATAAACTACAAATAAACATTCAAAAATGTGAAATGTTGAATTTCGTTAAAATACATACTATTCTGCCCTACAACGGAAAAACATAGTTAAGCGACATTTTTCGAAAAATGAGTTTTTTATATCAGTGGAATCGTGAGAGTAAGCTGCGTCTGACTATCATGGTTAAAATTATAATTTGTAATTATTTATAACAAAAAATGAATGTTTAAAATTTTGAATATTGAGAAAATTGACCAAATGCAATGGAAAAATATATGGAAAGTACTTTGCGGTGCCTGAAATTTGTAATAGAAGTCGCATACGTCACGAAATACAAGGGAAGAATATACGCAAAGTACTTTGCGAATCTTTTGTCTGGTAAATGTGGTCGAGCACGCTTCTTGTTACAAAATCAAAATTTCGCATGTGCTGTACATAAAGTCTCAAGTTGTAAATGTGTCGAGTCGAGCAAGGATGTCCAAGCGAAGAAATCCGCAAGCGACATCGGCTAAATTCGGTAAGCAGACGATCGTTCGGAATAGTTCGGAGGCGCTGCACAAATTCATCTCCAATGGTCACGAGGCCGCGACCTGACGAAATTGAAAAAAAAATCTTGTAACGTTTTTGAGATTTATTCTCACTCTTGGGGCCTCAGGCTATGTACTGCTATGTTATTTGTTTCTGAACTCTTTAATAATTCAAAAGCTTATAACCGTTTATTTGATGTTTAAGATAAAAATTCCTAATAGTAAATAATTACTATGCCTGAACTGCGTTTAAGATTATTAGGAGGTTTATTTCCACGCTAAAGTGCGATCTGTGTCAGATTCAAAATTTAGTCAAAAGCTTATGTTTGTTTATTTACTTTAATGTTTATCAGGGAATTTTTTCACCAGAATTTCGGAACTTCACAGTCATTCGAAGATTTTCCAATATATGAGTGTATTTCCAAAATCTAAAATAATTTTCAAGATTTTGGGGTGTTTAAAATTATTCTAACGAATTTATTTCAATAAGTTGAAAGGATTTCAAAGAATTTTCAAATATCCGTAACGGTCGGCTGTTATAACAGACGAAAGTCTAATCTGACGCTTGTCAAGTATTACGGTTTAGAATCAGTTTCTTTCGTGCCCTTGAAGAATACAGTCGTATTTTACTTAATGTGTCAAGAAACAAATACCAATTCTTATGGACGATTATTTTCCAAATTATATTTCTGCATACAGACAATTTCATTCATTTTCATAAAAAGTTCTAACCGCGAAACTAAAAGTGACACTTGAAAACTGGGGAAATTCAAGAGCTTCGCCAAAGACGAGTCAATTTTATCAATTAATATTAAATTTTGTGGTGAAATAATGGAATTACAGATTTTAAACTTTAGGTGGTGTTGCAATTTTGATATAATTGAAAATTGAACTATTTTTCTTGTTCCGTGGGGGGGGGGGGGTCGCAAATGTTTTATATCATAACTTAAATTAGACAAAACACCTTGTTACTTAATCCTTTCGCCTTCTTCTGGGTTTATTTTCAAGGATTTTACAATTTCAGAAAATTTCAGATTTCATAGAATTTCACAGAATTCTATAATATTTTAATGCTCATCAGGGTATTCGTTCACAAGAATTCCGGAATTTCACAGTATTCTGAAGATTTTCAAATATACTGGTTGTTATTTTCAACTTGAGACATCGAAATATCTAAAAAAATACGAATCCTATGAAAAAAATATCCCTAATAAAAACTTTTTATTTTCGAGGGGGAAAAGCGGGAACCCCAATTTTTTATCACAGATTCAGATTCTCCTCTATGAAATACGTAAGTTTTATTCGAAAATTTTTTTTCGATTCGTGATTTTTTGGGGTGGGGTAAATTTTTTCAAAATAGCTTTTCCCCCTCGAAAGTAAAAAGTTTTTATTGAGGATATTTTTTTCATAGGATGCGTATTTTTTGAGATATTTCGATGTCTCAAGTTAAAAAAAAACACCCTGTATTTCCAAAATCTAAAAGAATTTTCAAGATTTTGGGGCGTTTATTTTGGGGTTTAATTTATTTTCTTACACATATCTCATTATTAGTAAGTATTGTTCAATTAATAATAAAATAATATTACAATTATTATTGTATTCAAAAATTTTAATTTTAAATCAAATATTACTTCGAATATAAAATCGTACAAGTGTTTCGAAGAATCCACGTCTATGACAATATTATAATATTAATTGTACTTATAACTATAATATTTTTCCTTCGTTTTACCAGCGAATATTAAGCTTGCTTTTAATTAACAGCAACATATTTTTTACAACATGAAATGCGTATATGAAGTCATATTATTTATGCTGAAAATTAATTATAAAATGAAGTGCGGCTCTGAAGAAGTTCTAGCCCCCACCATGCCTCGCATGGCGTTTGCGGATTTCTCTTGTTGTATCGAGGGCCGACGCTCGATCACTTTACAGCGAAACACTCCGCAAGCGACTTTGCGTATTTTTTAGCTGGGATTTGTTTCCGAAAAACTTCGCAAGTACATTTTTTAATAGAAATTGTTTAAATAATCAATTTTTTATTGCAAAATCAGAAAGAGCAAATGCGTTTTACCAAAAAGGTGTACTTGCAATAATGAAAATGTGTTCCTATACTAAAGTTCTTAGCGCAAATGGTTTTTCTTGAATATCTCCGTTCAACTCGGAGAGCACCTACATAACTTTTTACTTTGTACGGCAGTATTGTAGTCTATTCTTATCGATTTATTCCATTTTTTGGAAAAATTGGTTAAAGTAAAATTTCGTAGATTTCAGGAAAGGAAACAATTTTAAACCATTAACTGCTATTCATATTTTTCGTCGTTTCTTAAAAAAATGAGATTTTGAATCATTGAAAAGAAAAAAAATGTCTCAAAAACACGTGGCACGATTTTTTCTTTATTGGCTTTCATTATATTGAACAATATCACACTTTTAACAACAATTTCTTGATGATAAACGCTTTCAATGTTTAAAATTCAAATACTCATAACTTTATACTAACAATACATCATTTTTACAAAAAAATAATTCATTAATCGAAATGTATGTTTCATGAAGTAAATTCATAAGTAAAAATTAATAAGGGAATTCAAGTAAATTCATGAATAAATTCAAGTAAATTCAAGTAAATTTATAAAGGAAATTGAATTAAATAATTAAAAATTAAATTACCCTAAAACTATATACTATAAATTGACTAATATATGAAGTTCTTATAAAATTCCGAAATCTTTCAAATGTTTACATTGTACAAAGTTTAAAGTTTTAATTTTGTTTACGAACTAAAGAAGTGACCTCACCTAGGGGCTGTAATACCTTGTTGTTGGTGTGGAGGCTTAAGCGTGTGCGACATGGGGGTCAAAAGGACCTCGGCCTGCATGCGTATGGATATGAATGAAAGGATCCCTATAAACGGGCTCTTCTGGGTGAAAGGAAAAAGGATCCCTATAAACGTGCTCTCCTGGCATATGTGATTACGGTATGGAAGAAGGGTGAAAGAGCCTAGCCTTCTGGATCCCTGGGTCAAGGCCCCTCCCGGACCGATTGACAGTTCTGTAATCGGGACAGGAAGGACCTGCGTCCCGCATAGCGACCAAGAAACAGCCCTCCGTTTGTTATGGTGGTCTGCAAGCGGATATTTGAACATTGAGTGCCTCACTCAATGTGACTACCCCCCTAAGCCATGGGTGTAGAGTGATCGTGCTCATAGCACTTTGGCACCTAGGGGTTACTAAGGTGTCCTAGCGGCCTCTCCGGGTCACCGGACGACCTCCCCGAGTAAGTAGTCTTGCCCCTGGATGCGGGGCTCTGCAGGAGCGGACCTTTATTTCCCTAGATGCTCGTGAGATCAAAATGAACACGCAAAATACAGAAAATAGAAAAGGAGGAGGAAGGGAGGTTGGTGGAGGGGGGAGACGGTTTGGGCCTTAACGAGTCTAACGTAACCCTTTTCCCCCATCTGTCCCTCCGGCAAGCCAAATTCAGGTGACGGCTGCGTCCCCAGCTCCTTCGGGAGCTGAGGGATTGACAGTCCCCGTGAACGAGGCTATGGTATTGGAAGAGACCAATAAGTCCCCCAATAAGAGAAGACGCATCAACGGTTCCCAGAAAAGGAGACTGAGGAGGCAAGCGCAGCAGGCTATCAAAGCAGCTGCGGAGATTGGAATGTCGGCGGCTACAGGGCCGACATCCGGCATTGAGGCCCAGAAGAGAGGTAGGGGCTGATAGGGCACCCCACCGGAGGTGGCTAAGCCTTTGAAGAGGCACAAGGCGGCCCAGAAGCCGACGAACAGAGAGTCGTCGAGAGCTCGATTGACGACCGCTCAGAGGACCAAGCCCCTGACGATGATGTTGACCGACACCAACCACCCGAACTCGTTGCTTACTACGGAGCAGTACGAGCTCTTTAGGGAGGCTACCTGGAGGGCGCTCAAAAAAGTGTCCCCAGATCAACTGCGAAAATTCGTGACCTCCTTCTGCAGGGGAGGGGTCTTCGTAATTGTGGCAGCCGACCTAGCGGCTAAAGCTGGGCTACTCAAAGCAGTGTTCAAGACCGCGTCGTTGGAAGGTGCATCTCTTAAGGTGGACGGGGTTGATTTGCTCCAGAAGATGGTGAGGGCTACGGCGTGGTTCCCGCGCAAACCGGAAGAACCGTCTGAGGTGCTCCGTCGGTTGGAGAGATTCAACCCCTCACTTAAGACAGCGTCCTGGCGAATCGTCAGGCACGATAGGCCTCAGGAAGAGGACACACTAGGAGGCACCAAGCATCTCCTAGTCGTGCAGATTCCTGCGTCCCAAACAAGGGCTCTTGTGGCCCTCAACAACAGGCCCTTCTATCACTTCGGTCAGGTCAACTTTAAGGTTGCCAGCTAGGGACAGGAGGAGCCTGTTGAGACGCAGGAAGATCGGGAGCAGACCTAAATGAGTGTTCCTGGTCTAACTATTACCCAGATTAACTTGCATCACATAAAATGCGCCTCTGCAGTTTTGCATACTGGCGAAGGGATTTAACGCTGTCCCGCTGGTTGAACTACATATGTTCGGGAGACCTGATGGTGATAGCCACGGATCTCAAGGGAATAGGGAGGCTAGTTTTGGGATCGGCTTATTTTCCTTATGACAGCGATACCAACCCACCAGTAGAGGTACGTATACTGGTGGAATACTGCAAGGTAAGGGGCATTCATTTTCTGCTGGGATGTGATGCTATTTCCCACCATACTTTGTGGGGCAGCACGGACATCAACTCAAGAGGTAATGACCTATTGGAATATCTAATCACCACTGATTTGGATATTCCTATCATGGGGAACACCCCGACGTTCCGTAATTCGGTCAGGGAGGAAGTCATTGACATCACTCTCTGCATCAGTAGTTTTAGGGATAATATCAGGAAGTGGAGAGTTTCAGATGAACCCACTCTCTCAGATCACGCACAGATAGAGTTCGTGTTGGAATCTGTTGTACCAACTGGCTCTAAATGGATCAGAAATGCAAGAAGAATGGACTGGGATCAGTTTTCCATGGAAATAAGATGTGCGCTTTAAGAGGTTCCCAGGTCAATTCGAGACGTGGATACCCTGGAGATAGCAGCCAAAACTTTCACAGAACGGGAAATGGGAAACTCGAAGAGCTTCGCAGGGAAACCAGAGAGAGGTTCAGGCGTGCCAGAAGTGGCAAAACGAAGGAACTATGGATGTCATTTACAACGATGAGGGACGAATACAGGGGTGCAATACGTAAGGCAAAGCAGGAGATCTGGGCCAACTTTTGCACAGACATCGAGAAGGGAGCTGAGGCGGCTAGACTGGATAGGCTGCTTTTTCGAAACCCGGACGCTATTTTCGGCACTCTGAAATTGCCCGGAGGGGGATACTCAAGAGTCGGACGAGGATACCTTGGCTCACCTGATTAAGGCACATTTCCTGGTCTTTTCAAGGTTTGGAGAGAAGGGCAAGGCACCTCAGAGGCAAGTTAAGTCGTCTGCGGCCCAACTGGGCCCGAAACGGCAGCTGGCGAACGAAATTGTCACCGCCGCCAGGGTCAGTTGGGCCCTGAAATCTTTCAGTTCTTACAAGTCTCCTGGACCAGATGGCATATATCCAGTCCTCTTACAGAGGGCTGGAGAGGTCATCACAGGGCCGCTAGTGAGACTTGCAAGGGCTAGTCTGACGTTGGGATATGTCCCGACGGCGTGGAGGGGTACGAGAGTAGTCCGAAAGCAGGTAGGATCGGTTACACCTCACCCAGGGATTTCTGGACCATCAGCCTAACATCTTTCCTACAAAAAATAGTGGAAAGACTTGTGGATGGGTATATCCGCAATAAAGTCTTGTCAAGTAGGCCACTCCACAAGGAGCAACACGCCTAAAGGGCCGGTCACTCGACAAAGACGGCCCTAAGTGGAGCAGTAAACCTAATTGAAGGTCAACTGAAGGAGAAAAGCCTCGCGATTGGAACCTTTTTGGACATCGAAGGAGCCTTCAATAACACCTCTGGAGATGTGAACAGGGCGGCCATGATTACACATGGTGTGCTTATTGCAGTCGTGAAATGGACGTGCCACATGTTGGTCAACAGGAATCTAAACACGACTAAGGGTGATGCCACTCTATGTGGAACCATTGACTCGGGATGTCCGCAGGGAGGAGTTTTATTGCCCTTGTTGTGGTGCCTAGTAGTGGATGAATTGCTTCATCTACTCTCTCGAGTCAAGGCTACCACGTCATAGGCTATGCGGATGATATAATGATTATCGTGCGCGGCCAGCATCTGGATGCGCTCTTCGGAGTAATTCTGGATAAGAAGCTGTTATGGAACGAGCACCTGGAAAACAAGTGCAAGAAGCTCGTAGCGACTCCATGGCTCTGTAGAAGAGCCATAGGGAAAAGCTGGGGCTTGAAACCGGAGACACTTATGTGGATCTACAGAGCGATCTTGCGACTCAGGCTAACCTATGCGGCGGTGGTCTGGTGGAGCTGGGTCGAGCTGTCCACTGTGAAGTCTCGACTGGAAAGTATCAGGGGACTCATTTTGAGAGGCGTAACTGGAGCCTCGAAGTCGACACCCACGATGGCACTGGGGGCACTAACAGGTTTAGAGCCCATCCATCTTACCATCAAGGCCGTGGCTGCGAAGGCGGCCTGGAGGCTAAATTTGGTAAATGACAGAATGATCTTGACAGAAGTGAAGATGCCAGTCGACATCGCGAGAAGGCCGACCCTGAATATGCCCAGGTCAACGACGACGCACACCTGCCCAGTGATGGAGACAACTGGTTCACAGATGGATCCAGGAACGAGGAGAATGCAGGAGCCGGCGTATATCGTAGAATGAATGAAATGGGCTTCACAATTGAGATGGGGTCCTCCGCCACAGTTCTACAATCTGAGATTATGGCCATACTTCAGTGCGCCTACAAGGCAAAAAAGTATGACAATAAAAGGAACATTCGTATCTGCTCAGACAGCAGGGCTGCTATATTGGCCTTGAATGGAATAACGACCATGTCGCTATTAGTATGGGAATGCTTTGAGGCACTAAATATGTTAGCGACGGAAAACCGAGTCACTCTGCTATGGATCCCTGGATACAGTGGTATCAAGGGCAATGAGATATGGGAGAGGCTAACCAAGCTAGCAGCAGGAAGAAATTGTACTGGACCTGAGCCAGTTGTAGGTATTTCCAGCAGGTCAGTTACTGTAGAAATTAACAGTTGGCTGACTGAGGAACATCAGAATGAGTGGGATTTGGTCTCTGGTTGCAGACAGGCCAAAACACTCTTGAACTCAAAGCTTAACTCTAACCCAGCTGGGGAAATACTCAAGCTCGGGAGGAATGAAATCAAAGTCCTAACAGAACTGTTTATAGGACATGAGAACTTAAGATATCATAGACATAAGATAGGGCTTGCAAAAAATCCTCTCTGTCGTCTGTGCGGAAAGGATAATGAGACAGCTACTCACATCCTTTGTCACTGCCCCGCGGTTGCGGGGAAACGTCTAGCACTCACAGGCAACTACTGCATCAGTGAGTCAGAGATATTAGCCAACAGCGTGGCTGCATTCCTCTCCCTATGGAGAGGTCTATGGGGTCATGCCTAGGCTTACAAGAGGACGCAACGGGATTACCCATGCGTCAGGGGCTGTTACGATCTCAAGCCAGATCTAATAATAAAAATAAAAAATAAAAGAAATGAAATGAAAATCTAAAGTTTTTATCAGAATTTTGAAATAGATCAACTATGTTACTCTTTTTCATTCAAAAAAGTTTGTTTGGGTTATAACATGAGTATTTGTGTGCCAAATTTTCTAGAACTACGATTTTCGGGCAGCAGTCTCCGTTGCGCACTCGAAGCCTGACATTGTTCTCCAAGACTTCGAGAAACGTACTACATTCGTGATCGAATTCTCGGCTCCGTCCGAATACAACATCGCTGCAAAGGAGAAAGAAAAAGAGGAGAGGTATCAAGACCTTAAAAGAACTATCACTGGTTCGTAACCTTAAAGCCATACCCGCATGCCAAAAATATGCCAAGGCACTCTGCGAGATGGATGCAGAAAGCTGTCATCCTTGGATCGCTTCGTGTCCTCAAAACACACGAGGGTTTCGCCGGCCTGTCGCTGTGATTTTGTCGTTGCCTATGACCACTCATCTCACGGTTGTGAGAAGTGGCCATAGGTCTGATTTACCGCGGTGCTACTGGGGGCTATTGACATTTTTTTGGATGGCAGTTGCTCTTAGTGGAACCCTGCGGTGGTTGTTTAACTTTTTTTTTAAATTATATATACTGTAAGCCAAATTTCCAGCTTTACCGTGTGCCCAACGGTTAACCACGTCCTGGCCAGGGGGCTGGCCCAGGCTGGAAACTTGCTTACTGAAAAAAAATCACAATGGCTACCACTTACCTGCCCAGTTTTCGTTATTTCTGAAGTCCCGGAATCAAACGAGTTTGTGGGCTACACTCTTTCAGCCCACAAACAACCCACGAAGCCCGCTTACTTTTTTTTCAGTCGCCAGATAGGGATAACCCTATCCGAGCCCCGTAGGATCCGGTTAGTTTTTACTGACAGGTCGGCTAACTCGTCGTACCCGCATGGGAGAGAGCGAGCGGGGTCGGGGGAGTGAGAGAGAGATTTACTTTCACTAAATTCAATTTTAAGTAACCCTTGAGATATAAAATAAAACTTTATTTAAACTTTTAGCAGAAAATCCCATCTAACATAACTACAAATTTAACGTTGTTGAATTACCGGGCACTCACGTGCGGCCTCGAACTCTTATTAAACCTTCACTCCTGGATTACGTTAAAACCCCCTTTACACTAGTTAATTTCTTCTTTTAAACAAAATTACATTCATGAGAAAACTCCACGGGCGAACCCCAGCGAAACCCACAGCACTTCAACATGGCCGTCGGGGACACCCACGCTAGACACGACGCCGGTCGGCGTCTATTTCCGCGTGCCCACACTCCAAGACTTTGAGGGACGCTCGCCTCCACTTTTCTAGTCGTCAAGTTCCTGAGCCGAGCGTGCCTCGCCTTGGAGAGCGTCGAGGGGGTCCCAGACGGTCCCCTTAAGCGAAGAATTATTATAACCCACCGTTCGAGACACAATCACTACGCGTAGGCACCCGGTGCCAGAGCCAGAAACACTTTGCAGGGGCGGTAAGAAACTCCACTAACCTTTTAGCCATTCGGCTAATTCGCGCTTTTCGTCCTTATTCATGGTCCTCTAATTCCTTTAATGGTTCCTTTAAATGTCTCCAAGAATCGACCAAGTTCTCTTGCACCGGTTGCTCCGGAACACCGTCAAGCCAAGACAACAGTGACGTGAGAAGCGTGCTGCTCCACGCTTCCTCCTGCTGCTTTCCTTTCGACCCGCAGTTCCTGCGTGTCGAGGCTGTTGATTGGTTGACTGCAGTAGAAACGGCTTGGTTGTCGATCTCGGCCAATGGGTACCGTCGTGCCCTCGTTGCGTGCTCATTGGTTCCGCCGGCCGGGCTGCTCGTTTCCCTATTGGTCTTCACCATCCTAGTTCCAACATGGCCGACTTCTAGTTACCTCAACATGGCTGCCTTCCCGTTGCTTCAGAATGGCCGCCTTCTGGCTAACGTAAAACACCGGGCACTCTAGCCACGTAGTATAATAGAGTTGGTTCGGTGTGTTACGTACTGCCTCCCACGTTACGCGTGATGTTTAACGGCTTGGCATGGTAGGGTTGGTTGAGCCCCCTTCGTGTTACCTTC
>CAKNYM010044704.1:0-53325 GCA_932195095.1 Andricus curvator | reverse complement strand
CGGCGCTGCTTGCCTTGTGTCGACGGCGAAACATGGCCGCCGACTTCGCTCTCCCCACCCATCCGGTGGAGAGTGGTCGCTGAATACAGTGGTTATGGACGTTGCTATACTCCGGGTACTTGCGCGGGACTGCTGCGCCGTGTCGGTTTTGTCCCCATCCTCTCGTACTGCTTCCATGGTTTACGGTCGGTTGTCGCTGCTTTGAACTGTCTGCTCGTTGTTTACGAGCTGTCAAAAGTGTTTCGCTCTGACACCGACCCGATACATGTTTTTGTCGGAAATACTCAGTGGTCACTGAGTATTATTACTACATAGCCGGAGAGAATGGCAAGGAAACAGGCCAAAATTAACATATTATTAACCATGGTTGCC
Organism: Andricus curvator; assembly: GCA_932195095.1. Taxonomy (NCBI): domain Eukaryota; kingdom Metazoa; phylum Arthropoda; class Insecta; order Hymenoptera; family Cynipidae; genus Andricus; species Andricus curvator. The sequence goes on along the minus strand of CAKNYM010044704.1, from coordinate 52,953 downwards.
TACAACCATTAAAAATCGGTAAGTCTAACTCTATTTTAGACTTGCTGTCCTGGCTGGGCGGTGAGTTTGCTTTAAAAATTACCCTAAGCAAGCCGTCCTTTCCTCCCCTTCGGAGACCAGGTACGGCTTCGGCGAAACCCCGGAAAGCTGCTTTACACCTTTCCGAGTTTTCTCCTAAACTTCGTGACAATATATATATATATATATATATATATATATATATATGTGTGTGTGCATGTGTGTTGATTATTGCATTTCCGAGTTAGTAGGTGATTGTCCTCTAGTGTGTATAAATGAAATCAAGATACCAGTAATAAGATATAGGATCATAGATATGGCATGGAATATCTGTGGTACAAAGTACTCCCATTACTTTGGAAAAAAGTTTGTTATAAATACCACCATTAAATTGGAAATAGGCTTTATAAATTTATCATTTAATGGAGATCTGAATTGGGTTGGTAAGACCGCAATCAATTGAATTGGAAACGGCGGAAATCACTTTAAAATATTAATTTCAGATCATTTCACCTGGACCTGTGGAAGAAGAATGTCGAACACACCATCGGGTTTGGAGAGATTCGATTTGGCAGGCGACAGTGCCTCTGTAGGCTATGGGTGGGAGAAATGGAAATGTGGTTTGCAAATTTATTTAGAAGCGCCAAATATTGTAGCTCCACTATCAAAGAGAGCAAAATTACTACATTTTGGCGGCTCAGGACTCCAAGAGATTTATTAAAATTTACCTGGCGCAAATGCAAAACGTTCTGATGGAAGGGATGAATTTTAAATAGCGGTAAAAGCACTGGATCTGCCAAAACCACTGGTACTTTCTGCCAAAACAGAGCAAAGTGTACGAAAGACATGTCTTCAGGCTGCTGAAACAAGAAGAATGCGAGAAATTTGAGAAGTTCCTAATTAGACTAAGAAACCAAGCAGAAAAATTCGGGTTAAAAAAAACAGTAGAACACCTAATCGACCAGATCACTGAGAAATGTACCTAAACAGAATTACGCAAAACAATATTGACCATAGGAGACAGCACTACATTAGATAAAATTATAAGAAAGGCCAATACACTCGAGGCTGTGAACCATCAATCAGAAGATTATGGGACTAAAAATAAAATTCAAGAAGTAAAACCCGTTTCGCAAACTTATCGAAGGATACCAATCCCTCCAGAATCAAAATTTGAGGAGAAAATTACAGAATTGTCCGGTTGGGCGCAAGAACGGCTTACTTGCATTTTACGTAAGGTCATAAGTCCAGCCCAGTCTAGTCACATGACTAAGCTGTTCGCGAGATAAAACCGTGCGATACGCAATGACAGCTGAATGGAAATCCGATATCCTAATTGGTAAACACAAAAGTTGGGTTAGGAGGAAAGTCAAGTGTAAGGTATATGTAATATATTTTTTTTATAAAAAAAAAACATGGGATTGTTTAACAAAGTAAAATTTTTCATTCTATTTTAAAAGTAGTTAAAGGCACGAGAGTATTAGGATGATAGGCCTAAAGTTTTTTATTTAATTCGAGGTTAAGTTTACATTTACAATGTTATAATGTTTATGAGTATTGTAAAAATCGGCAATGCGCTTAAATCCAGCACTTGGCTCTAAACTTCTATGAACCAATATGTACTTGACTTAATATTGTAAGAAAAAAATTAATTTCATGTTTTACAGCTCTTTCGTATTTGACAACCCCATTTTTGCAACATTTTTCTGGTAATTTATTTTTTATCATTCATTAATTGAACTTTGACAAATAACTATGCAATAAAAATGTGTTACAAATATCAAAAAATGAAACTGGGTAGCTGCAGCAAAATTCCATTTGGAAACTCTATTTATATTAAATTATATTTAATGTAAAATTAAAAACTTATTTTGAAAATAGAAGGTACTTGATTTTTTTCGTTTAAATTAAACATTTGCCCTCGACTAAAGATTTGAACCAGATATACCAATTTAAAATCAATTTTACTGTAATCACAAAAACTTATTCTTATTTATTGAAAATCAGGAGATTTCTTTGGGACCTTCTGTGGTATTAAACGATGCAAAATCTGATGAATAAAAACTGCTCTCCCTTTTCGGTCAAATAACCAAACCAAAGAATTAAAAAAAAAAAAGATTAATTTCCAATAAAAAAGATGACTCTTCTAACGAAAGATGAATTATTAATCTGAAAGGACGAATTTTCTATCAAAAAGACGAATTTCCAACAAAATAATAGAATTTTCTACCAAAAAAGATTACTTTTTATCAAAATAGATGAATTTTCAACAATGTAATTAAATTTTTAATCAAATAGTAAAATTTTGAACGAAAAATATAATATTAAACTTTTCAAATGAAAAGGAATAATTTTAACTGAAAAAATATGACTCTTTGGCAAAATAGTACAATTTTTAACCAAAAGAGATGAATTTTGGACCAAAAATATAATATTAAACTTTTTAAATAAAAATTACTATCATTCAACCAAAAAAATATGACTTTATAACAAAATAGTTGATTTAAAAAAAATAATAATAATTTTGCAACCAAATAGAAGATCTTTTAACTAAAACAGATGATTTCGGAACCAAAAATATATAAGTAGATTTTTTAAATAAAAATAATTGACTTTCAGCCAAAAAAGATGAATTTTCAACCAATCATACACGGTGTGCTTGAAAGGGGTCTTGATCAAAAGTCTGCCAACTTGGGGTTTTCTTGATGGATTTGATTCCTAGGCATCCCAGGAGTATTTTAAGCTCAAAACCAAAATCGGCGACCAGGGGCTTTTTGAAAAAAATGATTTTAGTAATTAAATTTTCAGAACTGGGGGTTTGCGTTTTAAACTTTTGAAGTTCGCATTGTTCTAGAAGCTAAACTTCTATGACAGAAGGTGTATATAGGGTTTTTGGGGTCGCTGATTACGAATACGTTGTTAGATTTAAAAAATTCAAGATGGCGGACCAAATGGTTAAATTAATGCTGATTGTGGTAAAAATTAGTATGTGAAGGTTTTTGGGGTCGCTGATTACATACCCGTTATTAGATTTCCAAAATTCAAGATGGACGATCAATAATGGTGGCCTAAATGAAGTAATGAAATGCTAGTCCCTGTGGATATTTGTATTCTGTGGTTTTTAGGACTGCTGATTACTGATATACGAGGACAAATTGTAATAACGTTTACCAAACCATTTAAAATACGTAAATCGACGTACCGACAGCTCAAGAGATTGATTCAATGTTATTAAAAAAGTCCTTTGCTAAGACGTGGAAGTAGAGAAAAATGTTTTTGTTAACCTAAATATGATGGGTTATATAACTAATCAGTTACAAGTAGTATAACACAAATCTCAAAACTAGTTCAATGACTCAATCGATATTTTTATGTATTTCATGGCGCATAGGAGAACTAAGACAAATAAAAAACGATCGTGTAAAAGTTTTCATCTGTAGTTTGCATATTTCATAGAACGCAAAATCTTAGTTCTGAGAGTTCAAATATTGATTCCATAGAATCAAGCACTTGAAGAAAATCGCAGGCTCCATTATCAAAACTTATTAAAACTGACAACATATTCGTTATCAGCGGTCCTAAAAACCACAGAATACAAATATCCATAGGGACTAGCATTTAAGTAATTCATTTAGGCCACCATTGTAGATCCGCTATCTTAAATTTTGGAAATCTGATAACGGGTATGTAATCAGTGACACAAAAAACCTTTATATACTAATTTTGACCACAATCAGCATTAGTTTCACCAAATTGGATCCGCCATCTTGAATTTTGAAAATCTAAGAATGTATTCGTAATCCGTGACCCCGAAAACCCTATATACACCTACTCTCATAGAAGATAACTACTAGAAAAATGTGAACTTCAAAAGTTTAAAACGCAAACCCACAGTTCTACAGATTTGGATGCTAAAATCGATTTTTTCAAAAAGCCCCTGGTCGCCGATTTTGGTTTTGAGCTTAAAATACTCCTGGGATTCCTAGGAATCAAATCCATCAAGAAAACCCCAGGTTGGCAGACTTTCGATTAAGACTCCTTTGAAGCACACCGTGCATATTCATCTATAGCCAACCGCATATTACCTATTTATTTTCACAAATAGGTATTACTGCTCCAAAACTTTTTGAATAATGAAAAATTGTGTGCACTCTTTGTCTTTTGATGTCTTTGTTGTGATATTGGATTTGCCAAATTAAAAACCTGAGACTTAATGTCTTTGATGAGTTATAACATTAAGCTATTTCCCTTTCGGCGAGCTTCAAGGGGTAAGCGTGACACTACCCGATTCGGGTAGTGTTTCTAGGTGGATAGTTTCTTGTAGTAAATAACTACAAGTGTGGGCTCACCACACCCACGGCCGCCAACAGCAACGCAGTAGTATCAGACGGTCACCCATCCAAGTACTAACCGCGCCCAACACTGTTTAACTTCAGTGATCTAACGGGAACGGGTGTCTCCAGCGTGGTATGGCCGTTGCCATAAGTTATTCGAGTTATTCGAGCAAAAAGGAAAGCAGTTTTTAAATCATATTCTACATCATTTTACACCACAGAAGCTTCCAAAGTAAGTTACTTTATTAGATGGGAATATACAAGCTGCCATCTTGGTTCCCCGCGAAATTCAAAATCCATCTTTTTTATTTCCGTGGTTAACGTGCGTCATGCTGTAGAAAAACGGGTTCCTAACCTTACTTTCTTCTGCATCTTATGTCGCTTTAACATACCAAAAAATTGCTCATAGGCAATTTAATGACATATAAGCATAAGCTTCAGACCCCAGATATTTAAATTATATTCTTTTAGTGATAAATATGAGTACTTACTTCGCATAATTCTGAATTACAATTCGGTTCCATTTGTCGCGTCTACCATTTATAATCTATATTGACAGTCATTCTCTTTGTCCTAGTGGAAAACGATAAAGTTTAAATTCATCTTCGCTTCTGTTTTTACAAGACGGAGCACTAAAGCAGACCATTTTTATTATATTCTAATTAAGAATAAGGTTTTGTAATTTCAGTAAAATTGATTTTTGATTGGAACGCTATGTTCAAATCCTTAGTCGAGGGCAATTCTTGAATTGAAACAAAAATAATCAAGTACCTTCTATTTTCGAAATACGTTTTCAATTTCACATGTAAATATAATTTAATAGATATAATTAGAGTTCACAGAATTTTTCATTATTTAAAAAGTTTCTGAAGAGAGTTCTACCTATTCATAAAAATAAATATGTAATTAGTTAGGTATACATTAATATGATTAGTTGTAAATTCAACCATTTTCCTGAAAAGTTATCTATTTGGTCGAAAATTCAACGGTTTTGATGAAAATTCGTCTTTTTGCATAGAAAATTCGTCCTATTTTTCGGCCGAAAATTCATCATTTTTTATTGAGAACTCATCTCTTATATAGTGGAAAGTTAATTATTTTTATTTGAAAAGTCTACTATTATATTTTTGTTTCCGAATTCATCTCTTTTGGATAAAAATTTTACTATTTGGTATACAATTGTCTTATTTTGTTAAAAATTCAACTATTTTGTTGAGAAGTCATGTTTCTTTGGTTAGGAGTTAATTATATTCATTTCAAAAGTATAGTATTATATTTTTTGTTCCGAATTCATCTCTTTTGGTTAAAAATTTAATTATTTCGTTGAAAATTAAAATATTTTGATAAAAAGTCATATTTTTTATCGAAAATTCAACTGTTGTGTTGAAAATTCGTCTTTTTGGATAGAAAATCCGTCCTTTTAGATTAATAATAATTCATATTTCGTTAGAAGAGTCATCTTTTTTTATTGAAAATTAATCTTTTTTGGTTAAAGTTGATTATTTTTATTTGACACGTTAACTGTTATATTTCTAGTTGAGAATTCATCTTTTTTGGTTAAAAATTCTACTATTTGGTTAAGAATTTAATTATTTTGTGAGAAATTCAACTATTTGGTTAAACAGTCATATTTTTTTGGTTGAAAGTTAATTATTTTCATTTAAATGTTTAATATTATTTTTTTTCAAAATTTATCTCTTTTTGTTGAAAATTTAATTCTTTTGTCGAAAAATACACTATTTTGCTGAAACGTCATATTTTTTTGGTTAAAATTAATTCTTTTTATTTGAAAAATCTAGGACAAGTGAATTTTTGTTTCCGAATTAATCTCTTTTCGTTAAAAATTTTAGTATTTGGTTGAAAATTCAACTATTTGGTTAAAAAGTTTTTTGTTGAACCTTCGTCTTTTGGGATAGAAAATTAATCTTTTGGTAGAAACGTCATCTTTTATGGTTGACAATTCCTCTCTCTTCGGTTGAATGTTAATTCTTTTTATTTGAAAAGTCTAAGACTAGTGAATTTTTGGTTCCGAATCCATCTCTTTTGGATAAAAAGTCTACTATTTGGTAGAAGCGGTTGCCAACAAACTGAAAATTATAGAAGTAATATATTTGATGAGTTATTTGACTTACAAAGGAAAGCAGTTTTTTTCATCATATTTTGCATCTTTCAACACCACAAAAGGTCCCGAAGAGATCTGCTGATGCTCAATAAATAAGAATAAGTTTTTGTGATTTCAGTAAAATTGATTTTTAATTGGTATATCTGGTTTAAATTTTTAGTCGAGGCCAAATGTTGAATTTAAACAAAAATAATGAAGTACCTTCTATTTTTGAAATAATTTTTTAATTTTACATGCAAATATAATTTAATATAAATAGAGTTTCCAAATAGAATTTTGCTGCAGCTACCCAGTTTCATTTTTGTTATTTCTGACAAATTTTTCTTGCATAGCTATTTGTCAAAGTTTAATAACTGAAAGACAAAAAATAAATTACCAGAAAAATGTTGCAAATGGGGTTATGCAAAATGTTGTTTCTGCTTTTCTCCATTGAGAAGAGACTATTGCATGATTGGCAAAAGTAAACGCATAACGCAAATTATCGTTTTTTAAATTAGTGTTACATTTTTTGCAATTCGACTCCTAAAATTCCAGCAACAAATTGCGAATGTTGCGAATTTGGGTAGCAAATGTTAGAAATGTCTAGATCTGGAAATCATCAAATTTGCAAAACGTTGCTCGGCCGGCAATAATATTAAAATTGCAATTAAACAAATTAGTTACTTCTGTAAACAAGCCAAAAATTTCAAACATTTTGCAAATCGGACAGAGTGATAAATAACTTATTAACAACGTCATATTACATTTGCAAACTGTTTACAACTTGGCAATATTAATAATTATAAACAAATTATTATATTGTTTCTCACTCCCCAGCGAAAATACCAAAGGTTTTGCAAAATGCTGTTTCTGCTTCTTTCCATTGAGAAGAAAATATTATATGATTTACAAAACTGTATGCGTAACGCCAATTATCGTTTTTTTAAATTAATGTTGCATTTTCTGCAAATAATAAGTAAAGTTTCATCTGATAAAAACTTATAATTTTGAATCCAAAGAAAGTTCCCGATGTGCGATTATTATTGATTGACTCTCTCCTCCCTTTTAGATTTTGAAATTTGTGTGAAAGACATCATTTTTTTATAAATTCTACGTTTTTGGTTCATTTTATGTAAAACTTCAACAACAAAAAATTCACAAGTGTCCAAAAAATTAAAAAAAAAACAAACAATGTTCTAGCATAAATAGTTCTAAAGTTATGACATCTTAAAGAGATTTTTCAGTAAAAAAAAACGATAAATCTTTAAAACTAAAAAAGAAATAATTCTAGTACTTACAGAACATCAGTTATAGTGTCTTATATCAGGCTGCTTTTTGTGGAATTATTTTGACAAATTGAATAATCGAATTATTGTAACTGTTTTGTTTCTGCGCAAAAATCCAATGAATTTCTCATTCACTAATGCCATGTAAAAACTCACTTATTATATTAATACATTAGAAATATGTATGTATGTATACCATTAAGCCATTTCCCTTTCAGGGCAGGCGTGACACTATCCGATTCGGGTAGTGTTTCTAGGTGGATAGTTTTCTTGTAGTTATAAATAACTACAAGTGTGGGCTCACCACACCCACGATGTGCCAACAGCACTCAGTATTCTTGAATGGTCACCCATCCAAGTACTAACCGCGTCCAACCCTGCTTAACTTCAGTGATCTGACGAGACCTGGGGTTTTCAGCGTGGTATGGCTGTAAAGTAACAATAAAAGATTTAAACATTTTCTCTAAATGACGATTTTAAACCTTGACTTTTGAGGCCTTTATTTTCCAAGCACAAGCGTTAAAGTAAATAGTGAAAAGTACTGACGCAATGCATACAAAATAAGTTTTAAATAAAAAATGCGATCTATAATAAAGTTCCATAAAAAGAATCCTGCTATAAGAGACTATAACGGATGTTCAGGAAGAGCTAGAATCAATTTTTTTTTAGTTTTAAAAATAATTTAATCTGCTTTAATTTATTTTCAAACAACATAAATGTAGAATGTATAGAGGCCAAGATAGTATTCGAAAAGAAAAAGATTTAACGTTTTTTTACTGAAAAATCTCTTCAAGATGTCATAACGTTAGAACTATTTATGCTAGAAAATTCTTTTTTTTTTAATTGTTCGGGAATTTGTGAACTTTTTTTTGTTTATTAGAACTTGTATGTAAAATGCACCAAAAACGTAGAATTTAACCAAAACTGATGTTTTTCACACATTTTTGAAAATGTGAAAGTGAGGGGAACGTCTGTCAATATTAATCACGTGGGAATTTTTTTTGAACGCAAAATTAAAGGATTTTTATCGGAGAAAACTTTACTTGTCCTTGTTGGTTTGGAAAAAAATCACATGAAGTGATAAAAAACAACAAACCTCGTGTTATTTTAAAAGCAGACCTAGAGATTTTTTTTTATATTCGGTAAAAATACTCAGGAGGCATCCCCAAAACATAATTTTTAGGGTACAAACTTTAGCCTGCTCTTTTAAGTAAAACTTGGTTCTGAGGAGGCGTGCTATCTCTTAGAGAACGAAGTCTGATTTAGAACGAAAATGAGTAATTGTAGACTATCAAGATCATCGCCAAAATATAAATACATCATATAAATACACCATACGGAAAAGTAGATCATTTGAAGACATTTAATAGCGAAATCAGATTGATTGAATAGCATTCCAGTTAGGATATTTGAAACCATGTCCTCTTTAAGTTTTCGTTCTTTTTCGAGACTTGTCATCGAATTACCTTGAAACACAACGTGTACGATAAAAAACTCAGAATTTGGCATCAGTATCAAATCTATTAGGATTTTTGCCAATTAAACAAAATTTTTCATGCAGAAATCCAAATTTTGCAAAATTATGCGAATTTTTTGCAAGATTATGCGAAAATTTCAAAATTATGCGAAACTTAAAAAATTATGCGACGAAAAAAAATTACGCGTTTTTAAGCGATGACACGGCGAAAAATGGAATATCTATTTGGCCACCTAGATGTGCAGACAGACTATATTGCAGGGTCAACTATAGGACAGCCCTTGAATATGGCTAAAGCGACTATCTCTAAAAGGTTAAAACAAGATGTTCAAATCGATCATCTCAAAGTGTCGACTCGATCATCTCGGACGGTCGATTCGGTCATCTCAAGATATCTGACCTGATCATGGTAAAGGGTCGATATGATTGTCTCAGACAGACGACTCGATCGTCTCAGATGGTCGATTCGATTTTCTCAAAGGGTCAACCTGGTCATTGAGAAGGTTTGACTTGGACACCTCGGGTGAACACTTTCATCATCTCAATACAGTCGATTCCATCAGCTCGGATGGTCGATTCGATCATTTCAAAGGGTCGATTCAAAAATCTCATATGGTTAAAATTACTTTTTCTGAAAGCCAAATATATATTTTGAAATTATTTTTAAAAATTAATAAAAAAAGGAATTTGATTTTCTAAATCTGGACTGGTATGAAGGTCTACTATGTAAATAGTGGGGAGTCCTTTATCAATTGATTTATAGTAAGCATTCTGATAATAATCTTTAATAAAAAATGACTAATTTGTAGTCAAATCGTAACAAATGTAATTAGTAAGAAAAAATTCTTTATGAATTTAATTTTTAACGTTTTTTTTTACGAATTAGTAGTTTTTACTGAAGATTGGTATAGAAATACTTCTTACTATTCATCAATTGATAACAGTCATCGCACTATGTTATTAGTATAATTTCATACTAATTCAGATGTAGAGTATAAAATATTCTATATCGTATTCAAAAACAGTATATGGATTGAAAAAATAAGAAACCCTCACGTAACCCTTCTGATACACAGCCTTAAAATTAAACGAAATATTTTAATTAATGATGAATGGGTTACAGTACGTTAAAAAATGTGGTTACAAATGCATAGTTTTATTTTTATAATTAAGAGCATAAATATATATACACATATGTATGTATATATATATATATATATATATATATATATATATATATATATATATATATCCTGGGATACCGGGCGACCTCTCAGAGTATCAGCCTTATCCTTGCACGCGGGGCTCTACAAGGATGGACTAACCCTTTTCCCTAGCTGCTCGTGGGAACAACAATGACAACACCAAACATAGTTGTAGGAAGTGCGGTTCAAAACAATCGAACGCGCAGGGCTCCCGACAGTGGGTCGGACAACAATGCCGACTACCCTAGAGTTGGGGGAGCCAACCAAGACGGAGTCAATGCGATTGACCGGCAGTATCTCATTACTTTTAGGTGGACGGATTGACTAAGGGACGACCTGCTGGAGTGCTATGATACCAGTATGGCCCCTGAACAAAAAGGTTACATGGCGCGACTGCATGCTCTGTGGTGCGAGAAACACCCAGAGTTCTCGGATTTTTCGCAAAAACGTCTGCGAAACCGTGCCGAGGACCTCCGGAAAAGGGGTTATATAAGCGGAGTGCCTACTCTACCGCAGCCAGAACAAGCCGGCAACAGAGAAAGAGAGGCGACACTGAGACCAACCTCGAACAGGCATCCAATAGAGGAAGAACGATGCTTCAAGACCCGGAGAAACATCAACATTCAGGTTTCTCCCAAGCCCAAAGATCTGACTGAACTGGATGATGAGCTTCGTGGAGATTTTTCCGAAGAATCCGACCTCTGGACTATCAATTGTAGTGTGTACAATGCAGCGAGAACTTTGGCAGATGCAAACCGTAAAACAAAACCAACGGTTGATCATAAGACCAAAAGACGAATGCATCTACTTAGCACAAAGATAGGCTGGGCAAGACAGTACGCGTCCCGCATTCAGTGTGTGATTGACTACATAACATCTGGCAGGACTTTCACTGCCAAGGTTCGACAGTTCACGCGCGAACTGCGGATCCGTTATCACACAATCAACAAGTCAAAGCTACTGACCATCAGGCAGCATATTGTTGACACAATACGAGTACTATCTTACGCTAGGAGAAGTCTAGAGCGGAGAGAGAGGTGGGTCAGAGAAAATCAACAGTTTTTGTCTGATCCATCTCGACTCTTCCAAGACCCTCCAGTTACTGTCGACCATCCGCCAAAACCAGAGGAGGTCGAAGCATTTTGGAGAGAATTCTACGAGGTCCAACATCCACTTGAAGAAGGCTCAAAGAACATAAATAGCTTCAAGGAGCTGTGCAATGCTCTCATAACAGCTGAGGAGGAATGTCCACCTATCACTACCGAAGAGGTGAAAAACGTATTAAGAGGCATGAACAACTATTCCGCTCCGGAACCAGATGGTATCAAGACCTTCTGGTGGAAGACGTTTCCTTCAACCCACCAGCATCTGGCCCGAATTTTCACCTCTTATCTAAAATCGGAAGAGCCTATTCGGGGGTGGTTGGTGGAAGGGCGCACAGTGCTCCTGCCGAAGACGGGCAACTTAGCTGACCCTAAGAATTACAGGCCAATAACTTGTCTGAACACGCTGTATAAGATCTTCACAGTTATCCTAAATGATAGGATTCTTCGGACAATTGGACCTGTGTGGCGAGAGATGTATGAACAACGTGGCTCAAAGAAAGGCGTAGCAGGATGTCGGGAGAACTTGTTCATCGATAGATGTGTCTGTAAAGACGCAGCATCCTATCAGCGACTTCTATCGATGGCCTGGATTGATTACCGGAAAGCTTTTGATTCAACCTCCCATAGACTTATTATCTGTCTGTTGGAAAGCCTAAAGGTTCATCCACACATCGTGAGGTGCATAGACAGATTAATGCCGCTTTGGAAAACCAGATTTACTATCTCATCTGGAAAACATCTTGTGATCACTAACAGTATCACCTTTCAGAGAGGTGTGTTTCAGGGCGACACCATTAGCCATCTCCTCTTTTGCCTCACATTATTGCCACTATCTCTCGCACTTCGCCATTCCGAAGGGTATCTCTGCGGCAAACCTGGAAACCGAAAGCATAAGGTCACTCATGCATTTTACATGGATGATCTTAAGATCTATGCTAGGAATAAAGAGAAACAACATCTAGCTCTGAAAATGGTCAACGAGTACACTCAACAGATTGGAATGGAATTCGGGTTAGAGAAATGCACCAAGGTTAATTTGAAGAAAGGAAAACTTAATGGCATGCCCGAAGATCCTGAGCTCGTTGACAGAAGCGCTATACGACACCTTCGCGCTGGAGAGACCTATACATACCTGGGCGTGCCACAGAGCCTCATATAGGACGTGACATCTATAAAGGATACTCTCCGATGCAGATACAAACGTCTCAACCGGCAGATTTGGTCTTCCGAACTGTCGGCGAGAAACAAAGTATCTGCAACGAACATGCTTGCCGTCCCGGTAGTACTCTATTAATTTGGAGTGGTTCAATGGACGAAGGACGAGCTCAGATCCCTTGATATCGGGACGCGAAAGGTTTTACACATGAACAAAAGCATGCACCTTAAGTCTTCTGTTCCGCGACTTTAGGTCTCACGCCGCCTAGGTGGTCGCGGAATACTGAATCTTGAATGTCTTCACAACAGAATTATTCTCGGTACAGCACATATAGTTGCAAATGGACAAGACCCTCTTCTTAAAATGGTCAGGAAACACGAAGAAGTGGGCAAAGGGGCGTTTCTGTACAAAGCAGCGCAGGAGGCTGCTGAAACACTCGGCCTTGACTTCAATATTAGGGGTGAGCAAAATGCATCAAATCTTATCCATCCTGAATACTTACTCCTGAAGGCCCGAATTAAGAAAGTACAGGAGAAAAACTTCCACGAACAGCTTCTCGACAAGAGGATGCACGGCATCTTCCACAGAAATGTGGAAGATCAGTCGATGTTGTATGAGCTAACGTTTGCTTTCCTTAGATCACCCGGATTGAAGTCGGGCACGGAGGGCTTCATTTTGGCATGTCAAGACGGTGTCATTTCCACTCTAGCATACCGTCACCACATTTTGAGCCAAGACATTCCCGATGATTGCTGCAGAGCGTGTCATGCACACCGCGAGCATCTAGGACACATACTATCTAGTTATCCAACTCAAGCGGGAACGACCTACATCCAAAGGTACAATGCGGCACTAAGAGTGCTTTATTACCATCTCTGTCACTCTTATGGCATTAGCCCAAATACCTCTCCGCTAAACGCTCCTAGAGAAATAGAGTCAATTGTCGAAAATGAGAAGTGCCGCATATATTGGAACTTCATATTCTCGACAATTGTTTGTGTGGCGCACTCGAGGCCTGACATAGTTCTCCTTGACTTCGAGAAACGAACCATGTTCGTTATCGAATTTTCGGCACCAGCTGACAAAAATTTCACAGCCAAGGAGAAAGAAAAGAAAGGGAGGTATAAAGACCTTATAATGGAGTTGCGACGGTTATACCCGGAGTATTCTGTTAAGCTAATCGTCTTGATCATCGGCGCTCTTGGAGGTGCCAATTTTTCTTTGGTTAATAGCCTGAAAAGCATCCCTGCGTGTCAACAAAATGCTGAGACACTTGCGGGGAGAATGCAGAAGGCGGTCATCCTTGGGTCGCTCCGTGTCCTCAGGGTGCACGAGACTTTTGCCGAATTATCGTATTGAGTTCATCGCAGAATGTAACCACCTATCTCACGGTCGTGAGACGTAGTTACAGCTGAAATTTTACCGCGATTTCGCTGGGAGCGGGTGCAATTTCTCAGATTAGCACCCGCTCCCGGCGAAATCCTGCGGTTGTCCTTATGGCAAACTTTTAACTATATATATATATACATGCAGGGATGCTTTTCAGGCTATTAACCAGTGAAACCTTGGCACCTCCAAGAGCGCCGATGATCAAGACGATTAGCTTAACAGAATATTCCGGGTATAACCGTCGCAACTCCATATATAGAACTTATATGATGAAACAGTCTCTTCGTGGATCCCTACATAAATCTCAATTCTTTAAAGCCTTCGTTAAAGATAAATTTAAAAACTGATACAATTATGGTCAAACATTATAAAAACATTATAATATATATAAAACTTGCAATAAATTATTAAATATAATTATTTAGCACTTAACGCATTTAAACTGCTAACTCTTACAACTGTCGCTTGCCTACATATTTCCGAGTGTGTGATCCGTCCCATAAATATTCGCTAGGAAAAAGTATATAATCAATAAGCATAATCAATAATTTAAATCAGTGGTGTTGTCGAGGTCTGGCGGGCCTTTGGAAGAAAGCTGAATTTTCATTCAAAAAGTTCATTTCAAACCAAGAATGATGACTTTTCTACCATGAAAAATGAATTTTCAACAAAAGAGTGAAGTTTTTAAGCTAGAATGTCGAATGTTTTAGAAAACGGTGGACTTTTAAATCGGAAAAGAAGAATCTTTAATAAAAAAGATCATTTTCAATCAAGAAAGATCAATTTTGAACATGATTCTCAACCAAACAGTTTGACTATCAACAAACAAGAATAATTTATTACCCAAAAAGACGAATTTTTAATGAAATATATATGTATCAATTTTCTATCAAATAGATGAACTTTCAACCAAAAATTTGAATTTTTAACAAAGAAGATTCAGAGAAAAAAACAAATTGTAATCTTTACAGCGATTTCCGAGTAATAAATAAATTTACCTGTTACACAAATCCACTTCTGTTATTTCTTCTGTGTTAGTTTTTTTACCCAAAAAGATGTTTTTTCAACAAAATACATGCATTTTTTACCAAACAGTTGAATTTTTAACTTATACAGGATATACTTTCAGCCAAAAATGGTATATTTAAATTTTCAGATCAAAACTATTTGAAAAAATGTCTTTGAACGGCAAAAAAAAGTTTTTTTTCAACAAAATTGTTAAAAGTCCAACCAAAAAGATGAAGTTTTGACGAAGGAGATTGAATATTCTATACAAAATACAAATTTCTAACGTATCCAATATACCAGGTAAATTTTTAAACCGAACACGGAATAGTTAAATTTTTGGACTAAAAAATAATTTTTACAATAAAAATGAATATTCAACAAAGTTGTTAAATATTGAACCAAAAAGATGAATTTTCCACCAAGAAGATTAATGTTCTCCCAAAAAAGACCAATTTTGAACAAAATAAATGAATTGTCAGCAAAATTATTTAATTTTGAAGCCAAAAAGACCAATTATCTACAAAAAAGTTTAATTTTCAACACAAAAATATGATTCTTCAACTAAAAAGTTTAATTTTCAAGCCAAAAAGATGAATTTTCTACAAAACAGTAGAATATTCACCATAAAAGTTCATTTAAAATCAAATGTTTGAATTTTCAACCAAACATTTGAACTTTCAACTAAAAGACATTAATTTTTAACCAAAAATAGAATAGTCTAACTGACAGTTTAAAAGGTTTATTTCCAACCAAACATAAGACAAACTTTCATTAAAATAGTTAAATTTTCAACCAAAATGATGTAAACCTTCAACAAAAAAATGAATTTTGAACAGAAAAGATAATTTTGAATAAACAAAGATGAATTTTTAATACGATTCTTAATAAAAAAGTTGAACTATCAACAAAAAAGGATAATGTTCTGCCCAAAAGACGACTTTTTAACAAAATATGTGAATTTTCTACCAAACCGTTGAATTTTCAACCAAAAAGTTGAATTTTTGACCAAGAAAATTAATTTTCTATACAAAAATACGAGTTTTCAACCTATCCAATATACAGGATAAAGTTTTAACCAAACATAAAAAAGTTCAATTTTCTGATAGAAAAAATTTTAACAATAAAAATGAATTTTCAACAAGGTTATTGAATATTAAACTGAAAAGATAAATTCTCGGACAAAAAGACAAATTATCTAAAAAAAGTTGGATTTTCAACACAAAAATATGATTGTTCAACTAAAAAATTTAATTTTCAAGCAAATAGTTTAATTTTTAAGGCAAAAAGATGAATTTTCTACAAAGCAGTGGAATGTTTACCATAAAAGTTCATTTGAAAAATAGTACTGATACTCTTGCGTGGGGTCATTACAAAATCATGGATATCGATAATGATGATGATGATGGCGAATATGACGTCCTTAGCGATAGTAATATGGAACTTTTGGATCTTCTTGTGCAAAATTAGTTGTAAATAGTGCTTTAGAGGTTTTCTTATTGTAATTATTTTGTAAATAGTTGTTATCATGATTCAACTGAATAAAAAAAGACAATATGTATGTGTATAAATTGCTTTTATTTATCAAAACCTTACATCTAGTTAGTATAAGCGTAGAATTAGCATAAATTTAACACATAAGTTAATGGTTAGTTTAGTACTCATTTCTTCATCGTTGGTTCATCGTTGGTTTATCGTTGGTTTGACATTGGTTCAACATCAATTTAACGTTGATTCAACATTGCTTCAACTTTGGTTCAACATCGATTCAACGTTGATTCAACATTGCTTCAACGTTGATTCAACTTTGCTTCAACGTTGATTCAACATTGATTCAACTTTGCTTCAACTTTGATTCAACATTGATTCAACATTGATTCAACATTGCAAAAAGTTGATTCAACATTGATTCAACATTGCAAAAAGTTGATTAAATATCTGATTTATCTATCCAGCTGTTGTGTGAACTGTCAAAACCAAACCACTTTACAAATATTTTGTTATCACGTTTCTTGAATACTTTTTCCACAAGGTATACGCCTGGATGTTTAACTTTGAGAAGTTCTTGCTCATAAAATCCACCAGCAACGGGTTGTTCTTGATAGTCTTTAAGCCTGCACGTCACTGGATTCGTAAGCATAACTCGATCCACAGTGAATATCTCTGTTGTCCAGTTGGGAGTGTATCCTTTCTCAAAAACGTGTTTGTGCTTGCTGATTCGAACTTTGTCACCAACTTTGAACTTCGGCCTTCTCCTCGGTATATTTTGCAGTTTTTTTAATCGTTGCATGAGCTCCTCTTCGTTCTTGGTGGTGACATATTTTGGCTTCATACCGATTGATCGATGTTTGGTATTGTTGTACTTGGCCACATCTTATTCTTGAGCGTGCGATTAAATCTTTCACAGATTGACGCCTTTAGATTACTATGCGTTGAGTAGAGATTGATGCCATATCGTTGCATGAGTTCTTTAAAATGTGAATTATAAAATTCTTTGCCTTCATCGGTGTGTAAGTTTTTTGGCATATGGTAGCATTTCAACTATAGTTTTTTCTAGCAGGTTTATGCAGTTCTGTGACTACTGCCAATTTCTCCTTGTCCATTCTCGAGTGCGTTTAATCGAGCGTCCAACTGGGTTACGGACTGACAAATCATGTTGGGTGTCAATATGCAGATTTTTAAGTTTTTCGTTGATGGGTTCTTCGAGTAAACGTATCATAAAACTATTATTGTCAATCTCTGTTCGCATAGATGATGTGACTTGATACACAGTACGCATCTCGTTTTGTACAATACGCTGTACAAGTCCCAAATTGACTGCGTCGTATTGTTCTTTGGCCTCACTAACGTTACAAACTCTCTTGCCATCTACGTCGTAATGGCCGTCAGAGGTAATTTTGAATCCAACACCAGGCGGCCCACGGCTTCCTGCAACGGTTCGATCCAGGTGGCGTCCAAACACGTCGATACTCTTCATAATACTGACGAAAGCGTTATGAGTACCCTCCTAATATATGATTTCAGCTTCCCGCAGTTCCTCAATGATTGATATAATTTCATTGTTGTGACTCGGGTTGCCTGCTGCCTGAGACGCTAGGAGTAGACGAAGACGATCAACTAGTTCGTTAGGGTCGTCCCAGTAGACATAGTCAGTGCTAACATTTTTTCTCGCTACCATATACAGTGGCAGGGAACCTCCAACTTTGGACGATCGTCTGCGTGATTGGTTGAACAATTTTGAAATAAAGTTCTTGTACTTATTATTGTTGCTAGTGCGGATGGATTCACTGGGACTGTATCGCTTCTTGTGTGCATTTGTAACAATAAAAATTTCCTTACAATTGTTTCGATCGTCACTGCTTATGTAGGATTCTTCTGGATTTTGTTTGAGCAGACCAATGGTTTTCAGATACTGTTTACCACCAACATCGATATATTGCCCCTCAAAACTGATGGGATGGCACCAATCATAAGGCTGCCGTCATTGAGTTTACGCACACCATAAACGATATCCAAATACTGCTTCCTATTTTGTTGCAGCATCCTGAGAGAAATTTGTTTGTTAAATACTCATAATTATCATCAGGCTCAGTCACGACATCTTCTTGAAGAATAGTTGTATCTTGCTCTCCTTCAGCATCAGCAGTCATAAAGGAAGGATTATCGTCGTCCTCCTCCAGCTCATCCCACTCATCCTCCTCCTCATCTTTTTTCTTTAAGGCTCATTTTGTTCAACTTCCTTCTTGACTGAAGGATTCGATATTTCAACCAGTTTCTGCAGTGGGATGACGATTGGCTTAAAAGTTTCACTCATTATATTTTCAGTGGCTTCTTTACCCATTTTTAGCATTCGATGTTTACGCCGAATCGCCTCACTAGCTTTAGCAATTTGACGGAGCACCTCCTTCCCCTTCTCTTCCTGTCCTTGTCAATGACAACAAATCCATACTTGTCAGTATTCCAACATGTTGAGCATAAGTCTTTAAATTGTAAATAACTCATGTCAGTGTTCACATGATCGTCATACACATGTCTTAAATTCTTTTCATCCTGCATGAGAAGTACCAACAGATTGACGTTATCTCGAACCAGATGTCCTGTTTTTCACAGGCAACATCATCAAATACAATTGTCAAATTTGGTTGAGCTTCACTTGGTGGTATTACATCTTCATGCTCACTGAAGGGAAAATACTCAACTCCATCTACATCATTCAACACCCGTTCCAAGAATTTGTACTTTGGTTGTTTGAGGGCGCGAGTGCTGTCAGGTAAAAGGCTACCATGTCGTTTCACCCTATCCTTTTTTGATAGGATGAGGATATCAATGTTGAATACCAGAAGTTTAATGGGTTGTGTCTTTAACCGCATCTTGATCTCAACTGTTGTAAAAGCTATAAATACAGCGCTTATATAGCTTCCAGGTCAGTTGCGTGCTAACCTCCGTTCAGTGAAGAATGATTGTGCACCATAAAGTGAACAAAGTATCACGCCAACATCATCGAGGTAAAGGATTGGTCAACAAAGTCATCAACAACTTGCCGTTTGAGTTGCACTTACCTGGCTACCAATACTGTGGTCCAGGTACTAAGCTAGCCAAACGACTAGCTGGAGGTGATCCCGGTATCAATCCTCTAGACGCTGCGTGTAAAGAACACGACATTGCATACTCACGAAATCGTGAAAACGTTGAAGCGAGAAACGCTGCAGATCGTGTACTAGCTAGTAAAGCCTGGCAGCGCGTTTTTGCCAACGACGGTAGAAAAACTAACGTGATGAATGCCAAAGCGAAACTCGGTATGGGGTTGAAGAAGAAACCCAGTTCAAAGAAGAGGAAGTCTAGTGTGAAAAAGAAACCAGCAGCAAAAAATAAGCTAATAGCCTTTAGAAAGGTTGTGAATGCAGCTAATAAAGCAATGAAACGAAGTAGTGATGCAAAAGTGGCCATCAAGTCTGCAATCAGAGGTGCACAGGAAGCAGTCAAAAACGTAAGCGATAAACATAAAGTGCAAAATCCACGTGTTCTACCAATTCCTTCGAAAGGCGGTGGTGTATTGCCACTGATTCCAATTTTTGCTGTACTCAGTGCACTCGGAGCAATCACTGGTGGAGCAGCAGGTGTAGCTAAAGCTGTAAACGATGCTAGCGCAGCCAAGCAACAACTGGCAGAAGCTCAACGTCATAACAAGTCAATGGAGGCTATTGCTCTAGAAAGAGGTTTAAACCTAAAACCCTACAGAAAAGGATTAGATTTGCATATGAAACCTTACCGAAAAGGACAGGCACTTCGTCTAAGACAGGTGCCAAAAAACTTGCAGTGAATAATGTCCTATACTTTGACAGTTTCGGTTATCTTCCTCCACCTTTGGATCTTATAGATTACCTAGGTGTTGGTAGCGTGATAA
The DNA here is from genome assembly GCA_932195095.1 of Andricus curvator. Lineage (NCBI taxonomy): Eukaryota > Metazoa > Arthropoda > Insecta > Hymenoptera > Cynipidae > Andricus > Andricus curvator. The sequence goes on along the minus strand of CAKNYM010044704.1, from coordinate 32,472 downwards.
ACTACACTCATGACAGATATCAGGACTATGACAGTGTTGAATGTGGCCACTTGTGCTTAAAATTTCTATCTAGAAAACTGCATATAAGAGACAAATACTGTCTCTATAAGAGCATGTAATGAACGGACTAGAGTCAGTTCAGAGAAGAACACCATCATGGAAGAATCATTTACTCTCACGATAACCGCAAACTCTTCTGTGCTAGGGTCAGAGTATTTTTCACCAATAGAACTCTCTCCTCATAAGAACTATGTACTTGGACTCGTTGAAATGCTCACATTTTATGTAATTCCTAACTTTGACACTGGAAAGAATTAAATCTATGTTCGTGATCGAGTTGTGACCATACCTACTGGCAGCTATGAGATTGAAGACATTGAGAGTTATGTCCAGAAAGCTCTAGCAAATGATGGAATTACAATAAACATCAAGCCAAATAATAACACATTGCACAGCGAGATAAAGTGTGATCGCAAAGTGAACTTTCAACTTCACGATTCTATTGACGATTATTGGGATTCGCTCCACGCGTTCTCGAAGCCATTAAGACTCATATTTCTGATCTACCTGTGGCTATTCTCAAAGTGAACGCTCTGCGAGTTGAGTGCAATATCACTACTGGGGCTTACATAAATAATCGCAAAATGCACACGATTCATGAATTCTTTCCTGTTGTACCACCAGGATATAAGATCGTTGAAGTACCGTCACACGTCATTTACCTTCCAATCGCCGTGAAGACAAAACAGCAAATTCAGCTCCGCATAGTTGATCAGGACGATAACTTGGTGAATTTCCGAGGAGAGGTGATAACAATACAGCTGCACGTCAAATCATCATCATAATGGGTATAGCATACAATCGCAAAGGAGTCTATATAAGAGCGTCGACATGTCGAATGCAAACCAGTTCTCAAGCAGCACGCAAGGAGCTAACACCTCAGAACGTGCTCTTTCTGACACAGCATGGTCTGAAGATCAAACCTCGTGGAAAAAGAAACTAAAACGTCCATTCAAGATATTTATCATCTCCTTTTGTTGCAATAAAAATGGAAAAAATACTAAACATTCAAACACCAGTGAGATTTAATGAGTCTATAGCTCACTATGAAATTCATGCACATCAGCCTTATGCATCATCATCATTCAACAACAGTGATTAAATTCGAATTGCTGTCCAGCATCAAGATTTGTGTATACTACCCAGCAAGAGTTCACTGTATGTGTATGGAAGACTAACAAGGCCTGATGGAGTTACAGCTGTTGCTAGTACAGCACTAGTGAGCAAAGCCATCTGTTATCTGTTTGATGTAGTTTGCTATGAACTCGATGGTATTGAGATTGATCGCTGCAAGAATGTCGGTCTCACTAGCACCATAAATGGCTACATCTCACTTGCTCCTGGACAAAGTTATTTTATGGAGAATGCAGGATGGCTCGACATACCGGAAGAAACAGAACGTCTTACCAATGATGAGGGATACTTTGATGTCACTATTCTACTCAGTATGATCCTAGGATTTGCTGAAGACTATCGAAAGATCGTTGTTAATGCAAAGCATGAACTTATCCTGACAAGATCATGCAGTGACCTAAATGCTGTCATTCAAGCACGACAAGCGCCAGGAAACGAAGAGCAATTTAAGATCTCGATTCATAAAGTAGAGTGGATGATACCATATGTAATGGTTTCAGATCAGCAAAAGATACAGTTGCTGAACATTATTGGAAAAGATATTCTCACAACTATGAGTTTTCGCTCATGGGAATTGTATGAATACCCCCTGCTCCCCACAACTTGAAGACATATATGGACTGTGAAAACGTCAACTGTGTTGGAAAAACCGCGCTACATTATACTGGGTTTCCAGACAGGTAGAAAGGATAGGCTAGCCAGATATGCTAATCGCTTAGATCACTGCAATATAACCAATGTCAAGTTATTCCTCAATTCACAGTACTATCCATATGGTAATTTAAATCTGGACTTTGGCCATAATCAGTTTGCACTATTGTATGAGATGTATGCAAACTTTCAGGCAGCCTACTATGGTAAAGAGCCTGAACCAATGTTGAAGAAAAGTGATTTCAAAGAATACGCTCCTCTCAGTGTCATTGATTGCTCAAAACAAAATGAGTTCCTCAAACAGACCTCAGTGGACGTTCGTTTGGAATTTGAATCTGCAGACAATTTTCCCGTTGAAACTGCAGCCTACTGTCTAATTATACATGACCGTATGATTCAGTACCAGCCACTGAGTGGCAGTGTAAAGAAGTTGATTTAAGATGTTAGTGGTGGGGGTAATGACAGAAGTGGGGGTAATTTCAGTGGCGTTGGGGAGAAAAGGTATAAAATAGAGATGATTTCAGCAGTAGAGTTCAGTTTTCATCGATATGGAGTTCATCGTGGACGTACAAGGCTTCAAGAAGCCCATCAACCAGTTCCTTTTCAAGGAGTTGGCTATAATTCCTCTTCAGGAAGACGCTCAACCTGTGGTTTACCTGTTTGAACCACCCTACTATTGGGACTCACTGCCTGCTACATACAAGAGTGAGAATTTATGGTTGATGCACAATTACCATGGCTTGGAATGGACTTCCGGTGACATACCCTATGAATAAGTGAGGCTTATAATTCGAGATGCACTAGGTGGCGTTAGTGCAGTCCACGTCAAAGGGTTAGAAAAGAAAAAATGGTTGGATCAGTACGTGCAAAATGTGAATAATCTGGAAGATCTGCGCTGCCCTCCGTTGAAAAAATTGTGCTGCACAGTTTTAACAAGATGCAATCACCACCTTCAATACTGGAATGCATATTGTGCAGTACGAAATGCTCTGGCTCCCAAGACCTGGTTATTGACTCCTCAGGATCAACCAACTATCAGGAATTACGCTGAGAGTAAAACTGACTACAATGATGATGAAGATATGACTGAAATCGTTAATTCTTTGGATACTTCCTTGAGCAACACAACGCTCCAAGACTTTTATAACCATTGTGAATTCATGTTTTAACTACGTTTACCTTTATCACATTGTAGGTTAAGATTTTCTCTTGTAAATTAGGCTTAGTCTTTTTTCTTGAATAAACCAAACATTTAATTTGACATCATGTGAAGCTTTATTTAAAGCCATTCAGTTAGTTGAGAATTAGTTGAGAATTCGTTAAGCTGATTTGAAATTTTATTGGGTATCTTTATTTCCGGCGTTAAATATTACAAACATCGTTGGGTAGAACTCCAAATATCGCTAACTGTCAGCGTTGGACAATCACAGACGTCGTTGGGATGCATTTTCAACGTTGGACTTTATTTAAGTATCGTTGGGTTGATATCAGATATCAGAGCTCACGTCAAAATTTCCAGAAGGTTCGATTATTTCCCGGGAATCCGCAGAATTTGCTTCTTGGTTGGTTGGTATTGCAGGGACCCACCTCGTTAAGCGAACAATGAATTCGTTCCAGCTTTCCAGAAATTTCGATCACTGTTTACCGACCAGTTGGAAAGTTCTAGAAAGTTTAACGAGTAAGAATCTAAGAGGCAATAGATCCACTTTGATCGAAACTCCTGGAAAAGCAAAACTCTAAAAAGTTCCAGAACTTGGAGAATCCCTGATCCCACATGCGCCCCTTTTAAAAAGTAGCTTGTGGGTTCGGTCGGTAAAACAGGGACCACCCTTATTGGCCGAGTCAAGAATCTGCGTCAGCCTTACCTACAGTTCAATTACCGACTTTGAGAACTGACCAGTGGCGCCATCTATTGGTGGCATTTGGAACTGCGTAGCTGTCGCCGAACCGTTACCGACCGAGTTACCGACTTCGGTAACTGACCAGTGGCGCCATCTGTCGGTGGCAGGTAGAACTACGTAGTAGTGTCCCAGAACCCGCCTAGCTTAACTACTTCGTGGTAATAAGATATTTGTAAAATAGTTAGGTTTTGATGATTCTCATAACCGTCATATAAATATCATGTTCCCAACCCGAAAACGCCCGATGGGCGTTTAAACCGCACCCACATAGAAGTGGGCATTTGTAAATGCCCCACACACTCTAATATTAAGTTCTCTCTGATTAAATTTTACTGATTTTAAAGTGTAATAAAACCAAATGAAGTTACTACTCAAATGAAAAGGAGAGTTATATGGTGAATGTTAAAAAGATTAAACTAGTGGCGTAGCTGGCCCTGAGGGGGCCCTGTATCCAAATTTCTTGGGGTGCCCTTTTTAGGATAAACAAGGGTACGGCTGATACAGCGGTAGCTACGCCCCTGGATTCAACTAAAGCTTAATCAAAAGTAATCAAAATTCCTTTCTCCCATTTTATAAGGTTCCTAGGAAAAGTGAATACGTGTCTTTTTAATATTAATATCTCCTTTCATGGAGCTCAAGAAACAACCCCATGCAATTGCAATAAGGATTTTTCAGAATATTGCCTTCAATTATCACTTTTTTCATAAATCCTCATAATAAAATAAATTATAAGAATTTTTGCATTTTTAAATTTATTTTTAATTGTTTAAACAATGTTTGTTCATTTCGATAAGTTTATTTCTATAGAATATCCCGAATTCAGGGTATTTCATTAATACTATGGCCTATTCAATCAACGTGGATAGTGTACTTTTTATTCAAATTGTTTGCTCATTGTTTAAACAATTTATTTTCGCTTAAATTCAATTTTTCAACGGAAGAGCTGAAAATTCGTACTTTAAGGAGAGTTTCTTAACAAGCATCGAACTTTTAGCCTAAATATTACTTTTTTCAAGCTACTTAATTTTCTATAAGCAATTTTCATTTGTTTAAACTATTTATTATTTTGCATTAGAAGGAATCAATTATATTTACTGAAGGCCTTGGCCTAATTGATGAACGTGAAGAGTGAATTACTTCATTTTAGTTATATATTCATTGCTTAAACAATTTATAACTGTTTAATAAAAATGATTATCTTATGATATCGCAAATTAGTGATATTTTCTGAATGTTATGGTCTAATTAATAAATGTGAGCACAAATTTCTGAACATATATGTTATTTTTCATCGTAACGGAACCTAAATCGTATTTTAAGTTAAAGACTTGTGTGGCTGAATCCTCCATATCACAGTTTGCATGATCCACCTATACTGACGCGGCTGTCGTAATACAATGTAGAACCCTGTAACATCAAATTATTCGTTATCAATAAAAGTTATTATTATGAAATCTTGAAGAAAAACTCGACCACTCTGAGCCTTGAATCGTCTGCGAAGTTATCATTTTTGTAATTAATAAATGAACCAAAATATTTATATCGTAATTCCCTCATGTCATCATTCCTAATATAGCTATCTTCGCTACATAACTGGTAACCTCGATGTGATTAGATCATGATAAAAACAATCAAAACTTATTCGTGCAGTGAAGTGACGCTACAGTCTAGTGATGCTATCCCAACGTGACTGCACCCTGACCCAACGCGAAACATCAGTGAACTATTTTAGGTGACTGTGTACCTAGTGCAGTGACTTTTGACCACTTTTTATTATTGACTGTGTTTCATAGTGTATTAGTAAAATTTCTAACAATGAGAGGCTAGGTGGAGCAGGGATTGAGACAGATTCTTTTACCCCTTTAACCGCCAAGCCAAATTTTTGTTTTAAATTTTCATCATTTATTGGTTCCTATTGAGTATACGATAACTCATAACCACCTCACGAGATGCAGGAATAGTCCACTTTTCTGATGCATGTATTTATTATGTATAATTCTAAGCTTGTTACTTGAAAATTAGGAAAATCGGATTTCTTGATGACCATCTGTAGACGGTCTTGAGTGATTAAGGGTTAAGGTTCCTCTTTTTTACCCGGAAGACCCGAATTATGTTTCTCTATGCTTGAGGTCTCTTTCAACGTGATTACAGTTTTACCGTCGGCCTCCCTAGCTTCATGGAAGGGATTCTGGCTACGCAAGAAAACGATGATCTGGCGACCGCCTACGAACTTGCAGACACGATATATATGATAACGATCACAGGAGACAAATATGCGAAACATTCGCGACAACATACAATGACGTTATCGAAAGCCTATGCCAAGAAATAATAACTCTGCATCGCAATTTTTCCGAAGGACCTGCTCGAAACGGTAATGGAAATTGTCAGGCGCGCTCGGGACGCTATCGGTCGCGATCGCGCTCGCGTTCAAGACAGCAAACAGACTGAGATAACGGGATGTATTGGTACCACGCGAAACGACAAGGACACTCCCTAGAGGCGGTTGGCGAACATTTCTTATCGACACCGGTGCAGATTTGTGCGTGTACCCCCGAGCGCGGATTATTACGCAAAACATCATATGAAATATATGCTGCGAACGGATCTATCGTTTCCAGGTATGGTTTATTCAAGCTAACCCTTCACTTTAAACTACGTCGCGATTTCACTTGCCGTTTTGTGATAGCGTGCATCAACAAACCCATAATCGGTGTGGATTTTCTAGCACGCTTCGGTTTGTGGGTGGACGTAGGCAATGCTTGACTCGTCGACGGCGGAACGCTACTAACATCAGATGGTCGCATCGTCGAGGGTCCTCAGGATAGCATTACATGCATAAATGAAATCGCGATAGGATCACAATTTTATGACATCTTATCTCGTTTTCCGGAAATAACGTGACCGAAAGGATCATCCTTCGACCGAAAACATAAAGTTTTTCACCACATTCTAACCACACCCAAACCACTAGTCGCGAACAAAGCGCGGCGACTGGATGGTCTGAAATACAAAGCAGCCAAAAAAGTGATCGACAAGATGCTGCACATCGGATCAGCTCGATCATCTGAAAGCAGTTGGGCTTCACCACATGGCCCCAAAGTCATCATACGAGTGGCAACCTTGCGGTGATTATCGTGAATTGAACGCACAAACAATACCGGACCTATGTCCAGTCCCTCATATCGAAAATTTCGTGAATTATCTACATGATAAGAAAATCTTTTGAAAAGTCGTTCTCGTATGTGCTTACGACCAGGTTCCAGTCGCACCCGAAGACATCGCGAAAATGGCTGTTATTAAACCATTCTGCTAATTTGAATTCCCATTCATGCCATATAAGTTGCGGAACGCGGGTCTCATATTTCAGCGCTTTATTGATGAAATCGTACGCTGGAGTCGCACCTGAAGACATCGCGGAAATGGCTGTTATTAAACCATTCTGCTAATTTGAATTCCCATTCATGCCATATGATTTGCGGAACGCGGGTCTAACATTTCATCGCTTTATTGATGAAATCGTAAGCGGGCTCGAATACTGTTTCGTCTATATCGACGATTTTCTGGTCACGTCAGACACGCAAGAGGAACACTTCCAGCACCTGGAAGAACTCTTTCGTCGTTTCCAATCGAGAAAAAATTTATTTTATTTGCACGCAAAAATTGATTAACTTTTTTTGCTCGATTTTCTGTTGGAAAAATCCATGTTGCAATATTATATTCTAATTTTTACAACTCCTGGTAACTAGTTACTGCGACTATGATTATATTTAACTGGAAAATAGTAGTATTATTTACTATACAAATTTTAACTATTCATTTACATAACTAAATGGATATAGTTATTTTTATTAAACTCTACTCCTTAATGCAACTATTGTAAAGAGTCATTGTTAATTTACTTTGGTTTTTACCTCTCTTACAAATGCAAATCTGTTATTCCAAATAGAAGAAAGGGTTATTTTAACTACAAGTACTTAACCATTCTAAAGTAATCCCACTTACTACATGCGAATAGTCATAATGATTAAACTATTTTTAACTACTCATCTATAACAAGGAGGATATGTTTTTTACATTCTCATTCTAATGAGAAGGTATTGGTTTTATGTAAAATTTGACATAGTCGGTTTTCATCAAATCTCCACGTTTTGAGACCCCCTGAGATAGAAAAAATGATTTTTACCAAGGTGTCTGTCTGTAGTCTGTCTGTCTGTAGCCACGATAACTTTCGAAAAAATGATCAGATTTGATTGATCATTGGCACACTTTTTTATGGCCTAAAAAGAGAGAACGAGTTCGTTAACCAGCTATTTTGGATGAAAATTCAAGAAGTGAGCATATTTTGAAAATTGTTGAGACCACTTTTTTTGAAGATTTGAAAATTCTATGTACGGTTATTAGTAGTACGCAAAATGACAAACAAAATATTCTAATGACTTTTCGTGATCAAAAAAAAATTACTGGAGTTATAGCATTTTCAAAATTACAAAAAACAAACGAAAATGAACATTTTAAGCCGAAAAACGCACGATATGAAAAAAAGTCAAGAGGAGGAAAACATTGCGAATAACACCAGCTACGAAAAAAATGACCAAAACAAAATTTGTTCATCCAAGGAAGAGGTACAAATTTGTTGTGAATCATGTTTTGATAGGATGCGTAGTTTTTGTTTTATTCGTGAAAATAACATTGACTGTAAAAAAAATCAAATTTTTGAAAACAATGCAAGGTACGAAAACAGATAAATGAACAAAAATTGTGCATTAAAAAAAGACTTACAAACCTGTAATCAATTTTTGTTGTAAGAATATATTCAAAATGAAAAAAATTAACTTTTTTGATAAACGGCACAAGCTAAAATAAAAAGTTAACTAATAAAATTTGTCGCCTAAATTATATCATTACTTTTCATTTGAAATCAAATACAAATTTAGTAATTTGTATATGAAGAACATATAACAGGAAGCACAAAGTGCGCGATCAGTGTATTTCGGAGCGCGAAGCGCGACGACCAAATCGCACGCCGTAAGTGCGCTCAAACTTTTTTGTTTCTATCATACGGTGCACAGAACCGAGCGTGAAACGCTAGGTACAAATGATTTTCAAATCAAGTATCGAGCGCGAAGCGCGAGTGTCTGGATGAGAATGTGTTCCTTAAGGTCGATAGAACCTTGAGTAAATAAAGTTCCTTTTCAGTCTAAAATAAAAACAAATTTAACAATCACTTAATATGTAGAGGTTTTGATAATTTTATAATAGTTGCAAATAAACTTTTTCTTTTCATCTAAGTCGAACACGAAGTTCAAAAATCTAGAGGAGCCTAGCGTAAAGCGCGATGTAAATACGCCCGAGCGCGGAGCGCGAGGTGAATATATAATACATAAGCGCGAGATCCAACAGTCGCGCGCCCTAGGTGCGCTCAAACTTGCGAGCGAAGCGAGCCGCGCGCGAAGCACGCGATGAGAATGTGCCCGCGAGGCGGGCAGATTTTTTTACACTCGACTCCTGGATGCAACTACGGTGAAGAGTCACTGTTACTATATTTTGGTTATCACATCCTCTACAAATGTAAAATAGTTGATCTAACTAGGAGGAACGGTTATTGTAACTAGAGATGATTGACAGTTATAAAGTAGTTTTACTTACAACACACGAATAGTAATATTGATTGGAAAAATGGTATTTGTGGCTACTTTTTTCAGCTACAATTAGTTTATACTTTAAAAATAATTGAACATTTAATGTCAACATTTATTAGGTTTTACTCTAAATATTTGTTTAAATTCGAATGTCACATTGACGCAGGAACAATTTTCTTCAAATAAAATTTAAAATAAGTTAGATTGCCAATTAGAAAATTTTAAGTTTAACACCATCAAAAAAATCTATGAAGAAATTAAATTTATAAATTATATATCAGGTTTATCAAGCATCGATGAATCAGAGTTTGAATTTTGTTGTGAAAATAGTCTATTCAATGTCAAAGAAACACAGGTACATATATCTCGAGCCATTAGTTCACCTCACACACATACTCATCACACATGAAAATTAAAATTTGAATAACGACCAATAACGATGAAGTTCTAATGTAAAAATATCAAATTCGCACAGCCAGTAAATTTTTAGAGCATAAATTCATTCAAGTAAAAGAAAATTATTGTGATCCAGGAAATAAAAAAATACTTATCGCAGGTTAAAACGCTTAGCCGTTGATTTGAGGTGGGAAACCAAACTATGGCCGAGTCGACATTCAACGTGATATAAAATGGATTCGGAACTCGTCTTCCAAACAGTAGAGGCGACAGCAAGAATTACCAAAAAATCGCATCAGGGTGTTGAATTTTGGATTAATGGATCAAATCATTTCTATCCGAAATCCGCGGTATCAAAGCGATGTATAATAGCGTCTAGGAGTCAGATATCTTGCTTATTTCTTCGATTGATTAGGCTCGGGCGACATAAATAATTTGTTAAGCACGCCACACTAAATTAACAAAAGGAAAAAAAAAACTTTCTAGAAAGACTAATTTGCAAAATTACACTTTCACACATCACTTTCTAATGAGCAAATAGATATAATAATACCTTTTCCGATTCTCACAAAGTACGGAGAGTATGGCGTGGATTCGAATGCGATGACCAAAAGAAGACGATCTAATGAGCGATTATTAGAGAGTCTTACTCTCGGTACCTCGAAATCGATATCCCCCCACTCTACGTATATCGTCTTTCCTAAATTTAAAACGACGATAGGCTCGCTAAAATCAACTATTTCGCAGGCATTTTTACTCGCCTCAGCCACTATAGTTCAGTTTACCATAGCAATTTTTTCAGTGTATTTTTCTTATATTCGCTAAGGATTTACCTCAAATTAAAAAAAAATGTGCCTCTCCAGGTAATTTCTATCGAAATTTCAACAATTTTGAGACTCAATTCAACAAAACCACCCATAGTGTGGCGCCACTATACCAACAGCTAATAATAAAATAAGATTTCAGCAAATTTCATCTAGTAATCAAAATCTTTTCGTAAAACTAATCGATATAATCCAATGTTGAAAAAGTGAAAAATTTGCGATTTTTATGCTTGAAAGAGACAAGTAACCTCACTCATTGCCTCACTTTAAAAAATCATCTGCCATGTAAACGCCCCGTTGAGTAGGTACTTTTTGTATAAGTTAAGAGTCGATTTTCCTTATTTACTGCAATAAATTCACAGCCAAGAATTTATAAAAAGTATTAAGTTGTGAAATAACTTCTGCAAATTGATTAAAAAAATAATAACAACGCTTTATTGTAAAACTTACAGGTTATGTTTCACATTTGTTATTGCAGCTCATCAGTGAGTAAGTGCGAAATAACTGATTCAACAATGACATGTTCAAGTACTACTTAAATCAGTGAATTTTCCACTGATTCAGATTTATAGAGTGGATTTTACCTTTTGGACTGATTCCCAAATACAATCCTCTGTAAATAAATAAGTCATAAGACATGTAACTTGTAAGTCTAAACTAAAAAATTGATGTTCAGTATAGATTTATATATATTTCATTATTTCCCTGAGCTTCGTGACCACCTGATCTTTAAAGTGAGTCATAAAAACATCACCATATCCCTTCCATGGAAGCCACAATATCTATAAGCGGTAGATATCAAGGACTCCGCACAAAGTGTATGCGTAAACGCCCAGTGTTGGGTCAGTTACTTTTTTCAAATAACTCGTTACAGTTAAGTTACTGTTTGAAAAAAGTAATCTGTTACAGTAACATTTATTGAAAGATGTACCTTTACTGTCACATCTTATGTTTATGATTTTTTTTGCAAGAATTACTAATCTATATCATTTTATTATAAAAAAGATGTTAATTTTGTTGAATAGGGTTGACATTTCCATAGATGTAAATTTTTTGATTTACTGATTAGTACGTTCGTGAAAAGAAATACCGACTTCACACAGTTTTAAGACTAGTTTCAAACAAGGTTTAGTCTTTTTCGGGTATGCGGCAGAGTACGTCAAGTGTTCCCACCTATAATTGTTTTTTTATTGATCGTGTTGAAACGTAGCTGAATTATAGTCCTATTCGACCTCTATTAAATCACCGAACAATAGGTCCATTTATCAACAGGTTGTCAATATACAGGGGCCTGAAGTTTCCAGTTTTTCAGGTGCTTCTTCACCTTCACGTTAGTGTAACTTCTTTTAGGATTATCCGAATGGACCCTGATTAAAGTGTTTGAAAAGATATTTTCATGTTATTTAAGACAAGCATACAATTTTTTTGTTATTATGATTTTTTTGTTCTTAATCAAAATTAAAATTGATTATTTTTATAAACCATACTTTAAATTTTGTTTTTCTTTCTCAAAAAAGTGCTTTTTTACACTCTATGAAGTCATGCAGAAGAAGAAGTGGGCTGAAAATAACTTCATGGTCAAATTGAGATTTTTACGCTCAAGGGTACCACATTCGACTTATGCAGCGCCCGGGAACGAAAACTGTTAGGTCTAACAGGACCGGCGCTAACCAATTCGCCGGCCTGTGCAAGCTTAAAACTATGCATATTGACATATTGACTTTGCCCAATATGTCAAGGCACACGCTCTTATCAGATAACTTGATTGCATTATAATAATGGGTCCGTGAACGATAATACATACCGGGACAGCTGCGCGCATACTATTCAAAATATAACAAAATCCAACTCTAACCAAAAATGCCTTCGACATATTGGGCTGTAACCATCTTAAGCCTGAGACATTAATTATTCAATAATAATAATATGGCAACCTCATCGCCCGAGAGCTCCGGCTCTTGCAGTCAGCCACGTTGCTTTGGTCTAACTCCCCAATGCAACGAATTGTGCGTTTCCGTCACCAGTATCGCGCAGTGCCAACCACAATAGGCCTCTCTCGGATGGAGGCCATAGTTCAGTTGGAAATGGCAATAGGACCGAACCGACACGACGACCAGGCAATCGCCCCGGACAAACGCGAGAGAGAACATCGATTTAAATGGTCAAACTAACTCAGGAGTTAGTCCTTTTTGCGAAAAAACGGATATGAAGCTCTTTATCAACAAGAAGAAGAGCAAAATCCTCCATCGAACATTCCACCCGTTCTAGCAAGACCACCTTTGCAGATAGCCAATAATGCCAGCATGAGAAGTAGGAGATCTATCCACCAAAAAGTCTTTCTCAGGATGGACAAATTAGCTGAAGCTAACACTGCTCTCCCCGATTTGCTCCCCAAAGATGTTAACCTCTGGAATCTGACCTGTGTAGTTTACGAGAAGCCGGTCTCCCTGCTTAGCGACAATAGAAGTAACGATACTTCAGTACGTCTGAGTAAGACTCGCGAGCGTATTGCACAGCTTCAGTTTAAAATTGAAACGGCGAGATGGCATGCGTCAAATATTCAGTGCGTGATTAGCTACACAACATCAAATAAAAAATTTACTCCAAAAGTTAGGGCACTTGCTCGAAACTTAAGGAAAGCAAATCACACGCTAAACAAGTGTAAACTGTTGGACATCAAGCAGCACTGGACGCAGAAAATAAGATCTCTTCTAACAGCGAAACAGCGTCTTGAATGGCGAGTGAAGTAGATTCAGGAAAATTCCACCTTTTCTACTCATCGTCTCCGTCTGTTCAATAAAACGTCACGTGCCGTTAAAAATCCGCCTAGTCGAGAAGAGATTCAAGTATTCTGGGAGCAAGTACATGGAGATACTTATCAGCTAGACGAATACGCTTTGGATATGCCACTCTTCCGTAACTTTTGCCAAAGGCAAAGGAGAACAACCAGTCCCGCAGTGGGCAGTGCAAGGGCGCACGATATTGATCCCTGAGCCCGGAGATTTGCAAGTCAAAAGAACTACAGGCCCATAGCTTGTTTAAACACCAGCTACAAGCTATTCACTGACATCCTCAAAGAGAGGATATTAACATCTATCGAGTCGGTATGGAGTTCAATAGTTGCACAACGTGGATGCAAGAGAGGGCTGGCATATTGCAGGGAGAACCTGTTAATAGACAGGTGTATTACCCAGGACTCGATCAGGTATCGACGCAAGCTGTCCATCGCTTGGATTGACTACCGTGAGGCATTCGATAACACGAACCATAAGCTACTTATTAAGCTCCTTGAGTGCAGGCAGGTGCATCCAAAAATAGTGAGATGCATAAAAGAGCTTATGCTCTTGTGGTGGACAAGATTTGTCATAACATCTGACAAAAGACAAGTGACTACAAGCTATATCACATATAAGAGAGGGGTCTTCTAAGGAGACTCTCTAAGTCCGATACTTTTCAACATCTCCCTCTTTCCTCTATCTATTGTGCTCCGAGCAAAAAGCTCTGCATACCTATGTGGCCTGCAGAACAGAAGAGAATAGAAGGTCAACCACCTTTTATACATGGACGACCTTAAACTCTTTGCTTCCTCGAAAGAGGACCTTAACATCCTTGTGGAGGCGGTAAATAGGTACTATAAAGCGATTGGCATGAGGTTCAAACTGGACAAGCGTGCCTGCATCCACCTACTACAAGGAAAATTAGAAACTACATAATAGCGTGACGATCAGGATGTTGAACTCATAGGCGGAAATACCATTCAACATCTTGGTAATGGAGAAATATATACATATCTTGAAATACCGCAAGCGGAAACCCAGAATATGCGCGTGTTAAAAACGGAGCTTGAAAAACGGTATCGCCAAATTCTCAGAAAAATGTGGGCTTCCGAATTATCTGGAAAGAATAAGATCCAGGCGACCAATATGCTGGGCGTTCCTAAACTGCTCTACACGTTTGGTGCAGTAAAATAGAACGTCGATAAGTTTAAGCAACATGACCAAAGCACACGCAAGATGATGACAATCCATCGAAGTCATCATCCTAGATCTTCCGTACCTCGAATGTACCTCCCTCGAGATAAAGGGGATAAAGGCTTGCTAAGCTTAGAGAGTCTTCATCGAAGAACGGTTCTGGCTACATCCTGCTCAGTTCTAAATAGCACAGATTCTCAGAGGAAACTGGCCTCCCAATTGATTCCAGCGACACTACACATGGCCTAGCATCACTAACACCTTTTGGTAAAGAAGAGCTCTCAATGGGTCTGTCCAACATGTTTCACAAGCCTGCTGGATTGAGCTCCGAGTCTGAGGGATTTATTTTTGCCTTTGAATGCGGCGTTATAGACACCTTAGTTTACCGCGAGCACATAATGAATGTACCTGTAGGCGATACCAACTGCCGATCGTGCAAGGAAGAGCCAGAAACACTTGGACATGTTCTCAGTGGATGCTCAAAATATGCACGCTACGCGTACATAGAGAGACACAATGCGGCTCTAAAAGTGTTATATTATCATCTTAGGCACTTCTATGGTGTTGATCTATTGCCCGTATTGCCATACGCCCAGGGGGAACTCGCGTCCGTTGTGGAGAATGATCAGTATAAGATCTACTGGAATTTCTCATTCTCTACCACTCAGAGTATCAGTGCTACGAAGCCTGATATTGTCCTCCAAGATCTGAAGACCAAGATCATTTACGTGATTGAATTCTCGGCACCAGCCGTTGGTAATATAACGGCAAAGGTGGAAGAAACACGGGCGAAATATCAAACACTTCTTTTCGCGCTGAGCAGGCTGCTCCAAGGCTACAAAGTGTCATCTTGTTCTTCTCATAATCGGCTGTCTTGGAGGTATTAAAGCTTCATATCTTAGCCAACTCAACAGGATTATGGCTTGCCAGCGTCAGGCTAATTCCATCGCGAACCGGATAAAATGGCTGTTCTTCTGGGATCACCTCATCTGGTCCGTCAAGACTGATCCTCATAAAATTCTACAAAGATTTGTATAGCTCCAAAAAAGTATCCAGAGATGAAACCTTCATCTTCAACTGTCCCGTCTGCCGCGTAAGGTCATCCGCGGCTAGAGACCCGACTCCAAGGAACAATGTTGCACGATATTATCTCGCGTAAACTATCCCTCTTCCTTAACTCCTAGGACAGAAGGTGCAGAAGTGGATGACGTACACGTTCCAGTTGCGTCGGGATTGGTTGCTTTAAGGAACCATGATCGTAGCTTCCGGAGCCTACAACTTCTCATATCGTGGTAATAAAATAATGTAATTTTATAAAGTATAAAAAATAATAAAATAATAATGATATAATATAATGTTCTAATATATAATAAAAAATATATAAAATATAAATGAACAATTAATTATAATAAAATAATTATTATCTCATATAATAATATAATAATAATATAATTCCCTACCCTACCGAAGGCGTTCTCGCGTTGTCGTCGCGGTATGGCTTGAGCTTTCCTCTCATGAATTTGACGGCTATGTTGGCTGTGGCATTACTACTGACAGGGTTTCACATGCCAGACAGGCAGAGAAGGAAGAGGAAAGTGACTAAGAGGAACAACAAAACACATACATTTTAATGGAGAGTCTTTTGAAAGTTTTGAAACGCTTGTCGCTTCCCGAGGATCGTTGGGGCACCCCGGAGCCACTGCTGGGGGCCCCTGTCTGCGGGACGGTGGTGATGGTAAGCTGCGAGATGGTCAGGCAGATCTCACTAATCAAACAGCTGGCCAGCAAGAACATCTGCGACATACAGTAAGCAGTGAAACATCAACTTTGCCTGCTGAGGATGCTTTGGATAGCTTTAGCTATTTGCAGCCAACCACCTCAACAGAAATACCGTGGGAGAGCATCAAGTGGGATACAACAATGAATGAGGAACTGGTGCGTCTCTATTATGAAAGTCCGAAGTTTGAAACACCATGCGAAAAAGGATACAATTGTAGAAAGGAATTTGCTGCAAAGTATCCTCAAATAGAGAAAGTCGCACTAAGAGATCTTATCGCTAAGGTGAAGCAGATCAGGATTAATCCATACATCTCAGAAGATCGAGCAATGGACATTAAACAACAGGTTGATTTGGCGTGGAAAAACGACGGCAATGAACATCAGTTAGAGAAAGCCCCGTCACACGAACAACAGCAGCAATTGATGTTCTCCCTCAACCTGGTGATGATCTAGCACCACCATATCCTTCGGAGGTAGATGGCCTAATACAACCAGAGCCAGAAGCAGAGGTTCAGCAACCAAGAAGGCGATTAAAATGGGCATACCATATGAATAGAGATGTAATGCGCTTTTATTTTTTGGCAAAGAAAAGTGGACAGAGTGTAAGGAGAGAAATACATCGACTCTTCTTACTTTTTATCCAGAACTAGCCACAAGAATGAATGAGCAGAATCTAGCTGATCAAAAACGCTCAATATCTATGAACAGATTGCTTTCGGCTGTTGAAATAGCTGCCATCGAAATGGAAGTGGAACAACAGCTCCCTATTGATGAACTTCCCTTGGAAGATGTGGACAACGAAGATCTGATTGAAGCTGAAGGCATATGTGCTAGGGATAATGAACATCAAGTACCGGATCCACTAGAATCACATCCGGACATTAATAACGGTGATCTGAACAGCGAAATCCCAAAAAAACTACAGCGCCTTGAAAGGAATTTTGTTCATGCTTTACTAGAGTTCAGACATATAGAACCAACACAAAGGCATTCTCTGCGCAAGGGGAACATCACAAATGATCTGCGTGCACTAATAGAACACCTGAACAACAAGGTTTTACCTATGCATTTGAACGCAACACAAACTGCGTTAGAGGTGCAAACTCGTGTATACTGTGCACCTGTGGCAACCGTTAGAACGTTGGGCCGCAGAACTAGGCCTACAAATGCAGTCTTTGCCCCAGGAAGGAAGCGAGATCCACCATGGAAGATCAGGTTGGATATGGATGTCAGCAAAGTAAGGTGCAAATTGGGTCGACTGACTCAATATAAGAAAGGAAATTGATAATATTGGATAAGATTATAGACTCCCAATGGCAGAGACTTGATGTTCTTACTGCTAGACTGCGTCAGTACAGGAAAAGTAGTGCAAGAAGGCAACAAAATCAAACCTTTCAGACAGATGAAAGAAGGTTCTATCGTGAATTGAGTGTAAAGCAAAATAACCAGCAAGACACCGAAGTCCCTCAATTGGAAGAAATGACCAACTACTGGTCGGATGTTTGGAGAAAAACTAAGAGAATCAATTTGAATACTGCGTGGTTTCAACTAGAGAAAGCGAGAGCAAGCAATAACCCTGAAATGGAGCTGATTAACATCACAGCTTTAGATGTTTCAGCTGTTTTGAAAAAAAACAAGTAACTGGAAAGCTCTAGGTGCGGACATAATGCACAAATTCTTGTACAAGTTCCTGACTAGTGTGCATCCTGCGGTGGCAAGGTGTTTTCAGAAGATCATCGAACACCCAGATCTGATGCCAGGCTTTATGCTTCGGGGTACAACGTATATGTTGCCTAAAAATCCATTTGCTCAAAATCCGTTTGAATTTCGAGTGATAGCCTGTCTTCCAACAATATATAAATGTCTTACAGCTATCATAGCAGATAAGGTATATTCTCACTGCGACGAGAATGACATCCTTACAGAAGAACAAAAAGGATGTTGTAAAAATTCGCGAGGCAGGAAAGATCTAGTCACCATAGACGCTGTTGCTATGACACATCATTGACTTTCTAAGTCGTG
The DNA here is from genome assembly GCA_932195095.1 of Andricus curvator. Taxonomy (NCBI): domain Eukaryota; kingdom Metazoa; phylum Arthropoda; class Insecta; order Hymenoptera; family Cynipidae; genus Andricus; species Andricus curvator. The sequence goes on along the minus strand of CAKNYM010044704.1, from coordinate 14,092 downwards.
CGATGATGCTTTGGGGTACAAGAATCAAGTATTTTGATCATGGACAACCAAGGATAACTAGATCAAAACGCATTACGACGGGTATATTCCAAGGATACTCCTTCAGTGCATTATGGTTCTGTTTAACGTAGAACCCACTGAGCAAAACACTAAATAGCATGTCTAATGTGTTCCGAGCACATGATAACGAGGATGGTCATCATGTGACCTATCTTCTATACATGGATGACCTGAAGTAAAGTAATATGGAGCAATGTGAAACATACATCTATTCATCGTATTGTTATTTCGGCTACAGGCAATGTGCAGGCAAGATGCACTAAACATCTTGAACATTTAGGAGTCAGTAGGATACTGGTAGCAGCTCAGAAGGCTGTATTATTGAACACCTGACGCATTATGAGAAATTTTCTAGACCATCAGGAAGCAGGTGACTAAAAACCTGTGGAGTGGCAGATGGCAGCTCTAAGAAAGCATCGAGAGGCGACTGTTGTCACTTCCGACGCTCGTGGCCGCTGTATATGGATAACAGCGATGAAATACGAACTCCAAACTACACTATGCTCCTAATTTTGTACCTACAACATCATCCCATTTGGTTTCAGACATCGTATTAAATTAACTTATAACATCCTTATCTCATGAGTCACTGGACTTAGTCTGCGGCTATTAGGACAACCGCAGGATTTCGCAGGCAGCAAGTGCTAATCTGAAAAATTGCATCCGCTCCCAGCGAAATTGCGGTAAAATTTCAGCTGTAACCACGTCTCACGATCGTGAGACAGGTGGTTACAGTCTGCGACAAATTCAATACGATAATCCGGCAAAAGTCTCGTGCACCCTGAGGACACGGAGCGACCCAAGGATGACCGCCTTCTGCATTTTCCCCGCAAGCGTCTCCGCATTTTTTTGACACGCATGAATGATTTTCAGGCTATTGAACAGTGAAACCTTGACACCTCAAAGAGCGCCGATGATCAAGACGATTAGCTTAACAGAATAATCCGGGTATAACCGTCGCAACTCCTTTATAAGGTCTTTATACCTCTCCCTCTTTACCTTCTCCGTAGCTATGACGTTTTTGTCAGCTAGTGCCGAAAATTCGATAACAAACATGGTTCATTTCTCGAAGTCAAGGAGAACTATGCCAGGCCTCGAGTGCGCAACAGAAACAATTGTTGAGAATATAAAGTTCCAGTATATGCGGCACTTCTCATTTTTGACAGTTGACTATTTACCTGGGAGCGTTTGGCGGAGCGGTATTTGGGCTAATGACGTAAGAATGATAGAGATGGTAATAAAGCACTCTCAGTGCCACATTGTGCCTTTGGATGTAGGTCGTTCCCGCATGCGTTCGAACACTAGATAGTATGTGTCCTAGATGTTCGGGGTGTGCATGACACGCTCTGCAGCTATCATCGGGACTGTCTTGGCTCAAAATGTGGCGACGGTATGCTAGAGTGGAAATGACACCGTCTTGACATACATTGTTCCTCGCCGACATTTCGGAAGACCATATCCGTCGGATGAGACGTTTGTATCTGCATCCGAGCGTATCCTTTATAGATGTCACGTCCTGAATGCGGCTCTGTGGCACGCCCAGTTATGTATAGGTTTCTCCAGCGCCAAGGTGTGGTATAGCGCTTCTGTCGGCGAGTTCAGGGTCTTCGGGGATGACATTAAGTTTTCCTTTCTTCAAACAAACCTTGGCGCATTTCTCTAACCCGAACTCCATTACAATCTCTTGAGTGTACTCTTGGACAATGTCTTGAGCTAGATGTATTTTCTCTTTATTTTTAGCATATATCTTGAGATCATCCATGTAAAATACGTGAGTGATCTTATGCTTTCGATTTCCAGGTTTGCCGCAGAGGTACCCTTCGGAATGGTGAAGTGCGAGTGATAGTGGCAATAATGTGAGGCAAAAGAGGACACTGTTAGTGATCACACGATGTTTTCCGGATTAGATAGTAAATCCGTTTTTCCAAAGCGGCATTAATCTCTCTGCACCTCACGATATGTGGGTGAACCTTTAATCTTTCCAACAGACAGATAAGTCTATGGGAGGTTGAATCGAAAGCTTTCCGATAATTAATCCAGGCCATCGATGGGTAACGCTGATAGGATGCTGCGTCTTTACAGACACATCTATCGATGAGCAGGTTCTCCCGACATCCTGAATAGGCTCTTCCAACGTCAGATGTGAGGTGAAAATGCGGGCCAGATGCTGTTGGGTAAAAGGAAACTTCTTCCATCAGAAGGTCTTGATACCATTTGGTCCCGTGGCGGAATAGTTTTGCATGCCTCTTAATACGTTTTTCACCTCCTCGGTAGTGATAGGTGCGCATTCCTCCTCAGGTATTATGAGGGCACTGCACAGCTTCTTGAAGCTATTTATGTTCTTTGAGTTTGCTTTCAGTGGATGCTGGACTTAGTGGACTTTTCTCCAAAATGCCTCGACCTCCTCTGGTGTGCGCGGGTGGACGACAGTAACTGGAGGCTCTTGAAAGAGTCGAGATGGGTCAGACAAAAACTGTTGATTTTCTCTGACCCACCTCTCTCTCCGCTCTCGAATTCTCCAAGACGTTAGATAGTACTCGTATTCTGTCAACAATATGCTGCCTGGTGGGCAGTAGCTTTGACTTGTTGAATGTGTGGCGACGGGTCCGCAGTTCGCGCGCGAACTGTCGTACCTTGGCAGTGAAGGTCCTGCCAGATGTTATGTAGTCAATCACACACTGAATGCGGGACGCGTACTGCCTTGCCCAGCCTATCTGTGTGCTGAGTTGATGCATTCTTCTTTTGGTCTTATGATCAACCGTTGGTTTTGTTTTACGGTTCGCATTTGCAAAGCTCTCGCTCCATTATACACACTACAACTGATAGTCCGGAGGTCGAATTCTTCGGAAAAATCTCCACGAAGCTCGTCATCCAGTTCAGCCTGATCTTTCGGCTTGAAAGAAGCCTGAATGTTGATGTTTCTCCGGGCCCTGAAGCATCGCTCTTCCTCCATTGGATGCCTGCTCGCGGTTGGTCTCAGTGTCACGTCTCTTTCTCTGTTGCCGGCTTGTTCTGGCTGCGGTAGAGTAGGCGCTCTGCTTATATAACCCCTTTTCCGGAGTTCTTCGGCACGCTTTCGCAGACTTTTTTGCGAAAAATGCAAAGACTCCGTCTTGATTGGCTCCCCCAACTCTAGGGTAGTCGGCATTGTTGTCCGACCCATTGCCGGGAGCCCTGCGCGTTCGATTGTTTTGAACCGCACTTACTACAACTATGTTTCGTGTTGTCATTGTTGTTCCCACGAGCAGCTAGGGAAAAGGGTTCGTCCATCCTTGTAGAGCCCCACATGCAAGTATGAGGCTGCATACTCTGAGAGTTTGCCCGGTATCCTAGAGTCACCGTTTGAGACACCTCACCCAGGTGCCACTCAGCTTTCGGCACTGTTGTTACGCCTCCGCTTAGGGGTTATTCCGTCGGGACCATCCCTGGACAATTATCCGCGACTGCTTATTAATTATTGTAACCATATTTAGCAGAAACCCTTGGTACAGGGACCCTCTATCCGCAACCCGAGGACGCGTTCGGTGGCTTTGTCATAGGCATTTCGGTTCAATTCCCAAGGAATCAAAACCGAAACCGAATGAAAGTAAATTCGAAAGAAGTAGCCATATATATACATATAATATAAGTTGAGCCTCGGTAACTCAGTTAGTTAGACGCTCGGACTTCACCTTAGAGGTCCGGGGTTCGATCGCTGAGCCGGTACCTCTTGAAATTTTTCTATGTCACTTTATTGCATTATAATAATGCGTCCGTGATACAGGGACAGCCCTGTCCATACTATTAAAAAAAATCCAACTCTAACCAAAAATGCCTTCGGCATATTGGGCTGTAACCATCTTAAGCCTGACGCATTAATTATTAATATATAATAAATATAATAATAATATAATGTATATTTATAATTATGTATAATAATATAATATATATTATAAAAATATAATATTAATAATAAGCCTACCGAAGGTGTTCTCGCCTTGTCGTCACGGTAGGGCTTGAGCTTTCCTCTCATGAACTTGACGTATATGTTGGCTGTAGCATTGCTACTGACAGGGTTTCCCATGCCAGACAGGCAGTTAACTACTAGGAAAGGGACTAAGAGGAGCATCAAAAACCCATTTATCATGGAGAAGTTTTTAAATCTATATAGACGATGGTTGCTTCCCAAGGATCGTCGCGGCGCACCTGGTGCCACCGCTGGGGGTGACAGCATGCAAGCCGGTGGTGGTGAGCTACGTGATGGACAGACAGATCTTACCGGGATACACGAAAGGGCTACTGTCCAACCAGAACATTGGCAAAAAGCGGTTCGCAGCAGAAGATCAGCTGCCCCTGCGGAGGATGTTTCGGCTGGGATCCCTCAGCCGGCCACTTTCACAGGAATGCCACGGCAGCGCATCAATTTTTAAACCCATCATGATGAAAACTTGATGCCCTGCCAATTCAAACAACATCGTCTCCTCGTGGGTCTTCATCCCGAGCTGGCCCATAAAGTGACTGAACAACATCTTGCTGATCACTTGCCCTCTTTTATGACGGAGGGCGTAACATATATGATACCCAAAAAAGTAGATGCTGGTAGTCCTAGAGATAACCGACCAATCATCTGCCTCTCGACCTTCTGTAAGTGTCTAACGGCTATCATTTCTGACTTCGTCTATAAATATTGTGAGAGATACAGCGTCCTCTCCGAAGAACAAAAAGGTTGCTGTCGAGGCTCCCGTGGTTGCAAGGACCAAGTCACGATTGATAGTGTGGTTGTGTTGCATACGAAACGCCACCAACGCAATTTGCACATGGCCTACATTGACTACCAACAGGCGTTTCCCTCCATACCCCACGATTATTTGCTTGAGGTCCTTAAGACATATACGATCTGTCCGCGCGTTATCCAATCTTTGGATCACGCTATGCACACGTGGTACACAAGAATCAAATGTCTTAGTCGTGCGATGATGAGGGATACTCGGCCCTTGCCCATTAAACGAGGAATCTTCCAGGGTGATTCACCCAGCGCACTGTGGTTTTATTTAGCATTGAACCCACTAAGTTGAACACTCAACAACACGTCCTATGGGTTCAAAATTGAGGTGTAAGTGGCTGAGTCTCAAATCACTCACATCCTGTATATGGACGATATAAAGGTTTATGCAAGCTCAGAGTTGAAACTGAAGAGTCTACCTAACATCTTGCTGCAGTTCTCCTGTGACATCAGGATGTCTCTGGCTTTGGACAAATGCAGGAAGCTGCATTTGTCCCGTGGATAGATAAATGCTCCACTGATACTGGACAACAGCGCTCTGATTCAGGCGATGACTGATGAAGAATCGTACAGGTACCTTGGCATATTTCAGGAGAGGGGTCCGCTCCACTCTACAATTAAAAAGGCGCTTGTGGCTGCTTTTTTGGGTCACCTTAGTCGGATTCTGGCGTCTGGCCTCAGTGCGAAGAACATCACAAAGGCAATCAACACCCATGCCATTCCTCTCCTAACATACTCCTTTAGTTTAGTCACGTGGTCCATGACTGACCTCGAGAGGCTTAACAGAATTATCCGCGTGAAAATGTCTGAGCACTGAATGCACCATGAAAGGACAGCTGTAGAGAGAACAGTTTTTCCACGCAAGCTTGGAGGCAGAGGGATTTTGGATGTTCGTCAATTGTGTGACTCTCAGGTAACGCGATTGCGCGAATATTTCCAAAACAGGACTAACATCTCAATTTACAACTAACTCTACAGAATTGACCTTTTTACGCCCTTAAAACTGGCAACTGTTGATTTCCAGAACATCGGACATCTCAACGCTGAACAGCTAGCTGCTCAGTGGAGTGATAAACAGTTTCACAAGCAACACCCCCAAACGTTAGATCTTCCTTGCGTGCATAGTGATGCCTTAAACCTCTGGTTAAGGCGAGGAGAACTTTTTCCGGAAACGATGGGATTTGTCATTGCCATCGAGGACAGGGTAATCAAGATGAGGAATTGCCAAAAACACATCCTCAATATGTCTGCAGTTATTGACAGATGCCGCCTTTCTGGAGATCCCAATGAGAACAGCGAGCACATCATTCATGGCTGTACGATGCTTGCCTCGCAAGAATACACGCGCAGACATAATGATGTTGCTAGGATAATTCACCAACAAATTTCCCTGAACACTGGTTTACTACAGAGATTTGAGCCATACTACAAATATAGCCCAGTTAAAGTACTAGAGAACGAACACCATCTCCTTTCCTGGGACAGGCCCATTCTGACTGACCATCGACTCATACACAATCGTCAAGATGTCCTCTGGTTAGATAAACGTGCTCAACACGTGAGAATAGTATACATAAGCATTCCCCTTAACAAAAAAATTAGGCTTCGTTATCCCGGACCACCCGGTCGCGCTCTCCTCCACTGGGAACGTTCATGCGAGTTGCATAAAAATCATGGGAGAACTGGGAGCTGCAAATTCGCTACATCTAATTCAGAAGGCAGTATTGTTGAACATGTGCAGCAACGTCCGGAGTTTTCTGGGAGTGAAGAATTATAGCGGCTAAAATCGCCTTCTGTGGCCAACCCGCGTACACGACAGATGACTGTGATAAACACATTTTTAATTTTTGACTTTTACTTTTTGACTTACAATTTTTTATCTTTTTTTGCATATGTGTATGCCCGTGTGCATGAGTGGAGTTTTGTTTGTCTCTCGCCGTTTAAAGTAAATAAAGTTCATATTTTGAATCGTTAGTCTCAGTCGTTGGCAGTGGAACTAGCGTTTGTAAGAAAGATAGGTCCCTATAAACGGGCTCTCCAGAATGAATGTTTGAATCCCTATAAACGGGCTCTCCAGAGTATATAGTCGCGAATTATGACGAATTCGCAAGCAGAATATACAGTTCCGAAACAACGGCTGACACCAACGAATCTACTAATCACTTTCCGTGTTTCGCGACCGTGTTTAGTAGCGAAGTACCAGGCCATGAGTACCTATGGGATGGATTGCGGACCCATTTAGATAATAAATTAATTTAGGTTGCACAAAATGTCATATCAGGCAACTACTCTTATCAGATCACTTGACTGCTTTAAAAACATGCGTCGTGGACTGATTATAACAACCGGTACAGCACCGTGTAGAAAGTTTTGCCGAAAAAATTCAAATTTAGGACCAAAAATGCCTCAGTCTGAGGGTTTCCTTTTTTAATAATAGTATTCGTTCTACAGCTTCCGCCAAGATGACGATCGGCGAAAATTTTAGCTTGATTTTGTGTATATAAAACATACCTTGTAAAAAGGTGATTTTTCTAAGTCACAGTCATCTGCATCAAGCACGATTTCAATGAAAATTTACTTTTCGAGCTTTGATTGCAGAAAACTCAGGTAAGAGTTCTTTGTATTCCAAATTTTCACCAAGCTTGTGCTCAATCGAAATAATTGCTAACTCCACTAAACGCATTTCGCTCATCGTAGATCTTAAGTAGGTTTTATGTAATTTTAATTTTGAAAAACTACATTTGCCACTAGCCACGGTGATCGGAAGAGTAAGTAGTATTCTGAGTGCAATCGCGACGTTGGGATAGCAGTCGATCTTGATTTCAACCACGTGTTTTAACACATTCAACAGTGTCAGTGATATGGTTTTATCAATTGAATGTGATAAAACTTGTAGTTCGTCTGAAAGTTGTTGAGCATCAACGTCCTTTAAATCTTGGTGAGTTTAAAAAGTTTCAAATTTTCTGCAATTATCCAGTAGAGCAGTTGGTGATACATTTTTCAACGCACTTATGTCGTAGAGAAAAGAGAAGTGTGAATTGTGAGCTTTTAATTGATCAAATCGCTCTTTTATGGAAGATATTGTCAGATCCAGAGTTCGAAAAAGGAAATCTACTTTGAAGCTTGTTTTAGGATCCTGTACTGCTTGATCTTCTGACTAATAATGAAATTGTCTTTCTAGTATTTCTGTACGAACTTTAACATAAGTTATTGTACTCGCAAATCCTTCGTCACTTCTATACGATTCCAAGTAGTTTAAAACTCCTTTTAGTTCATTGATAGTGCTTGGCAAAATTGTATCAACGCTTTGAAGCAAATTTTTCGCAACATTTATGTGATTCAAAATATTATTCCAGGTTATTACATAGCGCAAAAATTTGAAATCAGAAATAGCCGACGCCAAGCACTCAGTCTCATGTCTGACCATTGCATCAAAAGATTCATTGCTTGAAATATTTAGTAAGGTACCCCAAGGCTTCACTGTTAAAGAAGGTATATACTTCTTTAAAACACCCCACCTGAAAGGTGATGCTGAAAAAACACATATATTTTTTGAATATTATCAAAACATGAGACCGCTTCTCTCGATGACTTTGCCGCATCGTTAACTACCAAGTTAAGTGAATGACAACTACATGGGACGAAAAATGCAAGAGGATTTATTTCAATGATGCGTTGCTGAACTCCAGCATGCTTTCCTTTAATATTCGAGCCGTTTTCGTATCCTTGTCCCCTTAAATTATGAATGGACAAGCCATTTTTTTAGTACGTCTAGGCCGACTTCAGTAAGCGCTGCACCTGTAGTATAGAAAATATTCCCCAACCAGTAAATGTATCATTTTATTTTGAATATCTTTGCCGAAATAATGTTCTTGCGTGCGACCATCTTTAATCCTTAAAAGGTGCTCGGGCATAACAGTATCAAACTTTGAAATGAGCTCAACTAGTTTCAAAAAATTTCCATTGTTGTGAATATATAATTTGTCCGATATTCCTCTAAATGCCAAACATTGTTGTGCCAAAAAATGTATTATTGCTGAAAGTCGCATCAACACAGCTGAAAATTCCTGTACAGGAACCTCGGAGGATCCCCCACGTGTTCCTGTACACGAACCTGCATACGAACCTGTACAGGTAATATTGACGGTTCTCCTGTAGGAATTTGGCGAACAAAACTGTACATGATCCTGTAAAGAAACCTGCACCGACAAAGCAACCTTTGAATGATCCTGTACTGATTTCCGTACAGGTTCCTTTGCGAAGTAAATTAAGGTACAAGTTTCTGTGCAGAAACACGTATAGAGTCCTTTCAAGAAACCTGTCGCGAAAACTCCTGTCGCTAACAGTTATAAAGTTGCTGTCCTTTTATTCCCTTGAAAATCGAACTCATTGTCGAGAGAGCTCAGCCACTAGCAAACCCTCGTGGATTAGGTCCTATGCAGGTTCATGTATAGGATCCTGAACAGGTTCCTGTAAATGAACTGTGCTGGTTCATGTACAGTAACATGTGCAGGATTCTCCGAGATTCCCGTACAGGAATTTTCAGCTGAGTGGGTATAGAAAGGGATTTAGTTTAAGAGATAACTTCGACAGCTATGGGAATTCAATACGCGAGGCCAAAAACGGTATCAAAAAGGATTCAATAATTGTTTTTTTTCGTAAAACTAGAGTTTTTTCAAATTATATAAAATATTTAAAGATAGATTATATAACTTGAAAAACTTAAAAAAATTTTGACAGGCCTTATTACATTGGAAAATGACTCAATTAAATTACATTAATGTGGGCCAACACTTGATTTTCAACTATTGCTAGGAGACATACATGACGTGAAATCGAAACTAACCTCTACTTACAAAATGGCGTTTCGCGCTATTATTTGAAAATGATATGAATGATTGAGACAGGAAATAGATAAGAAATTATTTTTGAAATATTCAGAAACGATTAGTTAATAGTATAAGACTATGATAAATATTGATGAGGTATTCTCCTTCGAATCTTTTGTTCACAGAATTTGTGATTTTGACAATGTAATACATTTCTTTGAACCTTCTTCGTTTATAATTTGTTTCGCAGCTAAGAATTTTTTGTTTCAAAAAAGAAGATTGTGATCGTTATTATGTGAATGTGTAACAAGTGCCGTACCTCTATCGTCCTTTTTTTAATCGTTTTAGTGTTATTTAATTCTGGATTTAATGTATCGTTTCGTTTGACCTATGTACACATGACCACATTCGCATGGTAAGTAATATATAATATGGGTTTTAAAATCAAATGGTGTAACATGTTTATTGTGAGAAAAAAATTTAAAAGGAGCATTTACATAAGTGAAAACAACTTCGATAATAAGGGCTTTAAATTTTAAATGTATTCAAATAGAATTGAGAAAGTTCTTTGGAGTAAGGAAGTACTACGATTTTTTCATAGTCTAAAGTTTGGGTATTGCTAGTGTGGTTGTTATTAATTTAGTTTATGGTATCAATTCTTTTATTGATGTATTTCACAATAAAGTGGGTCAGATAGTTGTTTTGTTTTAAAGTTTCGATGGCAATTTTTAAGTTGCCATCTCTGAATCTAGGATTAGACAATTTCATTGCTCTGTCAGTTAGGCCATAAATCATTGAAATCATCTCTTTTATACAAATGCATGAGTTGAAATTGACATATCCGCCTAGGTTTGTTTCTTTCCTATACCAATTTGTGATAAGTTTGTTATTTTCTTTTATGAAAGTGATATTTTAGTGATATTTGTGAGTTTTTACTTACAAATTTGAATATCAAATTATGTCATAAGACCTGTCAAAATTGTAGTAAGTTTTTCAGGTTATATAATCTATTTTAAATATTTCATATAATTTGAAAAATCTCTCAGTTTTTACAAAAAAATATTTGTTCATTTTTGTTTATTAGGATAATTTCAACCCTGATCAACAAAATTACGCCTTTTTTAAAATTACTACGGAGATAAGAATCATGGAATCTCCTACTCCAAATGATGGAGACACGAGGTTTTTTTATTTACTAAAAAACACTCACACAGCCGACACCATCAAGGAATTACGAAATTCGATACATAAAAGCGACGCTTCCAAAACTTAAAAATCAAAACAGATTTTTACTTCTTCGTAAATCCAAAGGATTTTTCCTAGCACACATTATAAACTTAGATCTCAAAATGAACTTTATACATCCAATTTGCATGGGATCCTACAAAAAACTTTGTTTCAATTTCAAAATTGAAACACTTAAAATCCAAATCGCCGATTTAAATTATAAAATTAGAAAACTTACTTTTAATATATTTGTAACTTAGAAGAAAAACTTAATCACCTTGCTACCGACAATCTTATCAAACTATTTTTTGAATGTCAAAACAGAATCATTGATAATGTAGAAAAACAATTAATTGACAAATCTATTTTAAAATTTAAATGGCTCCCGTCGTGAAAAGAAATATCGATTTAATACAGCTATAAGACTAGTTTCAAACAAGGATTAGTCTTTTTTTGGTATGTACCCTTCAGTCTATACTTGCATTACTTTTAGGGCATTGAAAAAGGCCCCACTCTCTCTCCCCTCTCTCTCTCTCTCTCTCTCTGATATAAGGATAGCTGTCTGTATGAACAGACTATCCGGCGGGGTCAACAGGACTGTAGTCATCTGGGGACCAGAAAAGATAGGTTTAAGACAGGATTAAGGCAGAGAATTTAAGACGACTTTAAGACATTGTCACACGAGGGTTACCGAAACATATTATAATTGCAATTTCACAAAAATCCCAAACAAAAAATGGCTTATCAACCTATTATTGTTATTATTGTTATTATTTCCTGGATTGAGACCGTAAGAGCCCCTGGCGCCTGGGTGATTCCGTTGCGTCCCGTTGTAGGCCTAAGCGTGACCGCAAAGCGCTCTCATTACAGCGAGGACCGCAGCCACGCTATTGTCCGATATCTCTGACTCACTTATGCACTAATATGAATATGAATAGCTGTCTCATAATCCCTTTCGCACATACCACAGAGATTACTTTCTGCGAGCCCTATCTTATGTCTGTGATATCCAAGGTTCCCATGCCCAAAAACATTTCTGTTAGGACTTTGACTTCGTTCCTTCCGAGCTTAAGTATTTCCTTCGCTGGATTAAGGTTTACCTTTAAACCCAAGAGTGTTTTGGCCTGTTTGCAAACAGTGGCCCTTGATGCCGCTGTGTCCAGGGATCCAAAGTAGAGTCACTCGGTTTTCCATCGCCAGGTTGTTCAGTGCCTCAAAGCACTCCCATATTAGTAGCAGCGTAGTCGTTCTTGGATTCAGGGCCATTATAGCAGCCCTGCTGTTTGAGCAGATAGAAATATTTCTTTTGTTGCCATACTCCTGTTGCCTTATAGGCGCACATGACCATAGCCATAATCTCAGATTGTACGACTGTGGCGTAGGAATCCATCGGGATTAAGAAGCTCTGGTGTGTATCGCCGTTAACCCAGTGTTGGTTGGGATCTGCACTGCTGTCGAGATCCTTCCGCCTTTTACCATATCTAATCTTCAGGCCGCCTTCGCAGCCACGGCCTTGATGGTGAGATGGAGGGGCCCCAACCCTTTTAGTGCCCCTAATGTCATTGTGGGTGTCGACTTCAAAGCACCAGTGGCGCCTCTTAGAATCAGCCCCCTGATTCTTTCCAGTCGAGACTCCGCAGTGGGCAGTTCGACCCTACTCCACCAGACCACCGCTGCATAGGTTAGCCTGGGTCACAGAATCGCTGTGTAGATCCACATAAGTGTCTTCGGCTTCAAGCTTAAAAATCCATGGAGTTGCTACTAGCTTTTTGCACTTGTTTTCCAGGTGCTCGTTGCATGACAGCTTATCTAGGATGACTCCTAGATATTTAGCTCGTTCTTTGATTTCCAGTTGTTGTCCTCCCAATTTCAGTGTACTCGCGGTTCCCCACTTATACCGTCTGGTGAATGCAACCTCGTCCGTCTTACTTGGATTGACCGATGATCCAGTCTTCTTGCACCAAGAATCCAATATCCCCATTGCTTGCTGAATTACTCCGAAGAGCGCATCCAGATGCTGCCCGCGCGCGATAACCAGTATATCGTCCGCGTAGCTATTAGGGATAATATTCAAAACAATTCATTTCTATATAAATAGTCTCTTTAGAGAGAAAGCTCATAGAAGTACATTTTAATGTAAATTGATTGTTAGCATGATTTAGAGACTAGAAAACTGTGTGTACAAATAGCATAGAGCAGGAAGAAGTAATAAAACTCATTATTACAAAAGGAATCGTATTCTTTCTCCATGAGAAACCCCTTTTATCAATTACTTGTCTCAATTATTCATTATCCTTAACTAATTGAGATCTCTAGGTAACTAAGCCTGAAAGTTGTCGGATACAATATATATACATATATATATATATATATAAATATATATATAATTTAAAAAAAAGTTAAACAACCACCGCAGGGTCCCACTAAGAGCAACTGCCATCCAACAACATGTCAATAGCCCCCAGTAGCACCGCGGTAAATCACATCTATGGCCACGTCTCACAACCGTGAGATGGGTGGTCATAGGCAACGAAAAAATCACAACGACAGACCGGCGAAACCCTCGTGTGTCTTGAGGACACGAAGCGACCCAAGGATGACAGCTTTCTGCATCCATCTCGCAAGTGCCTTGGCATATTTTTGGCACACGGGTATGGCTTTAATGTTACGAACCAGTGATAGTTTCGCACCTCCGAGAGCACCTATCACAAAGACAATTACTTGTACGGAATATTTTGGGTACAGTCGTTGTAGCTCTCTTTTAAGGTCTTGAAAACTCTCCTCTTTTTCTTTCTCCTTTGCAGTGATGTTGTATTCGGACGGAGCCGAGAATTCGATCACGAATGTAGTACGTTTCTCGAAGTCTTGGAGAACAATGTCAGGCTTCGAGTGCGCAACGGAGACTGCTGCCCGAAAATCGTAGTTCCAGAAAATTTGGCACTTCTCGTTTCGGACAATCGACTCTATCTCCTTTGGAGCGTTCGGCAGGGCAGTGTCCCGGCCAACACCGTAAGAGCGACAAAGATGGTAATAAAGCACTCTTAGGGCCGCATTATGTCTATAGATATACGTCGTTCCCGCGTGGGTCCGACACCCTGATAGTATGTGTGCTAGGTACTCAGCGTGTGCATGACACGCTCTGCACCTATCACTGGGAACTTCTTGACATAAAATGCGCTCACGGTATGCTAAGGTGGAAATGACACCGTCCTGG